>JAUZNC010058946.1:0-10698 GCA_034780395.1 Vannuccia rotundouncinata
ATGCGCGTTCGATAGCATTCTTATTCCAAACGAATGCTGCAGAATTTTCTATAATTGGTAAAAAGACCCAAATCTTGCTTTTAAACGGCAAATTTGTAGCTAGTTTTGAATAGAAGCCTCGGAGATTCAGAACAGACATTCTATTATTGTCAAACGTCACACAAACCCGCTGACTGAACAGCAATATTTACATATAGAAAATGTTCACACCTGCAGCAATTAAATAACGCTGAGATGAAAATAATAACGCTCAAAATCTGGTAAATAACGCTGGATGTAGCACCACTGGTGTATGTAACTAATATAAGATGTAGACAGGAGTTGTTACCCTTCAGCATCGACGATGTATTGAACTCTTGGGACCATTTGGTCACGGGCTAAAGGTGCGAATCTGAACCGGGTACACCGGGACTGAAGAGCTGGAATGATCTTGGAGAGGTAGTTGCAGATGAGGCAGAAGCGAGTGTTCTCTGTGAACTTTTCTATAACTAGGAGACAGGAACACACTCTTCTCTGATAATTGAAAGGAAATGTTGTTGCTGAACGTTCTCAGGTTGAACTTACTTCTTCTGAGAGCATTCTGGGCGTCTTTGGTCATCGCATCAGCCTCGTCCAGAATAACAAGTTTGAATCCTCCTCTAAAACAAATAGAAAAAGGAGAAAGCTAGAATTCATACTTCCAACATTTCAGGGCGCCAACGGGCGATGGTTTTCAATCAAAGAAAAAAACTCACCTAAATATTGTTTTGGTACTGGCAAAACTGAGAATTTGGTCACGAACAACTCCAATACCGCGATCGTCAGAAGCATTCAACTAAACAAATGAGAAACAAACAACGGAGGATTGGAAAATATGTATACTTCAATTCAAATAATAGTGTTAACAGGTTCCATTCATTTTGGACAGCCAAATTCAGTGGGAACCCTGAATCCATATTAGTTTAATATATTATATTAAAATACCTCTAAAACCATCGATGCAAATTCACGAGGTTGGTATATCTGTTTTGCGACAGCCAGGATGGTGCTTGTCTTTCCAGTTCCAGGAGGCCCATAAAAGAGGAGATGAGGCAATCTGTCCTCTTTGAGAAACCTGTTGACTGAAGATAAAGATGGAAACACAATGTTCAGAGAGTACTCATACAGCAGGCATCCTGTAAACAGAACTCACTTGTGCCAACAATATCTTTATGACTGATTAGATCATCAAGCTGTTTTGGTCGATATTTTTCAATCCTGAAATAATTAAATTGAATTATTACATCATTGAATTTGATATTCGAACACAATAACATAACATTAGCAATAAATATTGTTACTTATAGTAGCCACAGTCATGCACATTTCCACAAGTAATTGTATATGTGCCATAAATGTGTGCATGCAAACTTTCTCAATTAGGAAAAAATGATCCCAAAAACAGAAATTCAATTGGCAATACATAAGAAGAAGACTATCAATCAAAATTATCCATATTTTATATAATCTTGTCTCAGGCGTATTTCCCAAGTCAAGAACAACATATAATCCATCCCTGATTACTGACCTATTGTCATCAAATAAAATCCTAACCAGTAGATACAATAAATATATGTCCCCACTTTCAACAGTAAGGATTTCAGAATCTAAGTAAATATCTCAAATAACATCATTAAATAAAAAAGAAAGCAAAGAGAACCACTAACTCTAGCCTTCATCAATGTTAAAAGTATTGAAATATGTATCAGTAGTATGCAGAATACCTATATCTGTGCAGTAATGATAACTAAATAAAAATAAAATGCAACTATAAACTATAGATAATAATTAATTAATAGGATAATTAGGATTGTAAACTATTTTTAATTTTGTGGGTGGTCCAGCTATTATAGTCTATAGCTATAATGTAAAGTGACCTGCTATGTTCTATTCTCACAAATTCATGAGATAACAACAGCTCGGCAGACAGATAGGGTGATATGCCCTGTGATCTCAAATACACACCTAATATATATATATATATATAGTCATGCAAATATACATCTGTTATATAATTGTATAATTACCTATTACAGCAATTTCAACCAGTCACAGTGCAGCAGCAGATGGTTGCACAAAGATAATTATGTATTAAAATGTTTTAAATTTGGAAGATATGTGGGAGGAGCAGGGAGATATAGGGGCTGTACAATTATTACATAATGCAATTTTTAGTCATTAAAGAACCCTTCACCACACCCTCATAAAATACAGTAATGCAAACTGAAACACTTACCTGAAGTGTTATTTTTGTGTTACACAAGAAGAATTGTCTCCCAACCCCCACTTCTGAACACAAATATTAAAAGAATATTATCAATTTACAAAATTATTATAAATCAATTTGTGTTCTTTTAGAGATTAATGTATTTTTGGCATTTTACATAATTTTCTTTTAGTCAAATGTGTAAGTATATGGCTAGATAAACAAAATTGCATGGCAGACTATGGGTAAGCTGTAGTAGTATTTGGCAGATTAATATATGTCTATATACCTCTAATTAACTTATCATTGTTATATTGAGCAGTATTGCATGAGATGCCAATTTGATACTCCCTGTCCTCATAACATTTTATGGTATGCAGCATATTATGTATTGGATTTTTCTCACATTTTCGTCTGTAATCTGTACCAATTCAATCTGTGAATCATCATTAACTTCACATACTTTGTAATGATTGAAAGACCATGAATTGTAAAATTGTTCCAGATTAGTTTTTTAAAAAAATGAATACTTGATTATTTTAAAAACATTATTTTTATAATTTAAAAGACACTCCACCTCCTATGGCCCTATAATACAGTATAACACCAACCAACCCACCCTCCTAATATGTGTTACTCAATACATATACAGTGCCATATATGATCAGTTAATATTATGGATTTAATCATAAATATAGTAAAGAACAGTTAATTTATCAACAGGTTTTATAATGGTTATGTATAATGGTTATTACTTTAGTTTTTAATTTGTATATGCTTTATAATATTATCAAATATTAAAATACTTGAACATAGTGTAAAAAATTAGTTTTGTTTATATTATTAACCTCATCCTTATGGTCTTCAGGGACAGAAAAGTTACTTCTCCAAACAATTATATAAATTCAAATTTGTTAGTTAGTGTCCTTATCATGTCCTCATTGGTTAATTATTTTCACGTCATTTATAATAGCAGCTAATATGGTGTGACACATTCAATTAGCCTCCTACACTAATTTATATATAATATGAACTCCATTTGACCTAGTATATATACTTGAATACAATTCAATACTTTTCATGTTTATTGGTAATATGAGATTATATGTTTACTGTATTTTATATAGGATATTCTAGAAAATTACTATAACTAGGCATATAATTATATAGGTAAAATGTGTTATAACATTATATTATACTAAAATTGAAATATCTTTCTATTATAAAAAAAAGTGAATATATTTATATATTATAAGTACATATTGTACTTTCATATAATTATTATATGTTTGCTATTTATTGAAATTTGTATTCTCATTGTCTGCTAAATAGACAATTTTATCAACAAATATTATATTTGTAGTGAAGACTCTTAGAATAGTATACAAATATTTTATGTATATAAAATATGTATATACAGATGTACAACTCAAATTTACATGATCTCTCTCTCTATATATAACTTTTTGTTATTGAAATTTGAGAATATTATGCAACTAATCTAAATAACAGCTGTATTTCTAGCAGTCTTGTGTTTATACATATAATTGTGATTGTCAGTTCAGTGTTTCAATTTCACAGACTGTCGACTTTAATGAACAATATTTTTGGGAAGTCTAAAATGAAATAAATGTAAAATTTTGTAAAAAAATACTAAAATACTAAATAGAATACCTATATAACAATATTTTTTATCATATATATATAGAATAGTATTGATAATATAGTAGAAATAGTAGGTATAAATATAGTATAAAATTGTAATATATAATAATATATAATTGAATTGAAACCAGTATAGGTGAGTTTAAAATCATGTTGAAAACGTGAGCAATTTGTAAATGAAATTATTCAGTGATATGGTTATATACACATTTTCAATTTAAATTATATATTATTATATATTACAATTTTATACTATATTTATACCTACTATTTTTTACTATATTATCAATAATATTCTGTATATATTATAATATATATTGTAATATAGGTATTCTATTTAGTATTTTATTATTGTATAAGTTTTCCTTATTGTACAATTTCATATAGTATTGCATATATCTTGATAATATATAATATAACAAGTTATAGGTATAAAATAATAATATATAAATCACAATAATTAAATATTGTATATATTATATATAATATAACAAGTTATAGGTATAAAATAATAATTTATAATAGTATAAAAATAATAATAAATATTGTACATAATATATATATAATATTATATTGATAATATAAAAAGTAAGAATAAAATAATAATATATCATTATATTATAACAATATATTACCTATATATTATATAGGAATAGTGGCCTAATAGTAGAAATAGTAGGTACAAATATAGTAGGTAATATATAATTGAATTAAAACCAGTAGGCAAGTATGGAAGCAGAATCATAGCAATGAAAATGTGAGCAGAGAATCTGTGAGTGAAGTTATTTAGTGATATGGTTATATACACAGTTAATAGATTGCAGCTTTTTATTAGCAATCAAAATTTTTTAATATGTGCGTCTCTCAACTTATTCCTCTTGACCAGACAAATTTCAATCTCCTTTGGACAGTCTGTTTGTCTGATGGTTATGACACTGAGGTAATGGACACTCACCCACAGTCTAGGTAAACGATTTTATAAACAATTAGATGAAAACTATTTTTAGAAACTCATACATTTGCCTTTTATATGAATATAGCAACCTTTGCTATTCCTGTCAGGTAATGTACCTTTTTTCCATAGGAAAAACTGTTACTTCCATTAAAAAATAATTAGCTTGTGAGCAATTTAAATGTTTTTTTTTTTTATAAATCCATTGAAAAAGGTTGTACATGTACAAATCAGATATTCCAAAATACACCTCTCTTAAAGTTTTTAACATTAAATCATCATTGAAATTGCCATGATCTATTCTATTGGGTGGTTTTTCAAGTCTAAAATGGGCTGTGGTACATATGTGATCTTTCTCTGTTTTTAAAAAGTAGCTAAAAACATCTTTCTTTCTTTCTTAGTGTACAGGTCAATCTTCTTTCACTTTTTTTTCTTAATAGCTAGTAGCTACAACCCATTCTGACCAAAATTTTCCTATATCAATTATTAACAAGATCTTGGACATGCAGAACCCAACTTTTTATATTAATGAATAGGAATTGCTTAAAATCGAGGCTACATATTGCCATAGAAAAATATGCACTTTGTATTGATTTTGTGGCTAAATTAATATTATTCTTAAAATTGCACAATTCATTTTGATAAACAATATTTAAAAACACATAATAGTAAAAATTGCCAAAAATATCTTACCATGGAAGATTAGGAGTGGTTTTAGAAGTCATTTCTTATTTACTTTATTTAGAATTTGTAATATAGCGCTGCAAAAAAAAAGGTAAGTCATAAAAAAGGATTATCCTATAAAAGGGACGAAGATCAAGGATCACAAGGTTAAACAATTGAAAAATATATTTGGAAAAACATTTTGAAAAACCTTTATTTAATATGCAATGCAAAGATATGCTATCTTTGTTTAAGTATATATATGTATATATACAATATCTATGGTAATTTATGATGTGTGAAACTTTAAATATTGCTTTTATATATGTTATCATTTAAATTAAAAGATATTTACATAATATATAATTTATCCTGACCAGCAATCTTACCAAAAATCTATACTTATAATGGCTGTTCAAAAATGACGTCACGCAAATTTGGGACATGTTTTACCCCCTCCCTCCTTATATCACGCACAGTCACAAATTTCGAAATCCCTTCAGAAAAGACGTCACGTTAAGTTCTACCCCTTCTCTTCATACACACTCAACGATAATAATTTACAGCGTTTCATTAATCTAACTAACATATGCGTACTATTCGCACAATTGTGAAATAAAAATGTAGTTCTGTACCTTTAAAAATAGAGTAAAGATAATACAACAGAGTTATCTTTCTCTATGCGGCTTTTACAAGTATTTTTTGTGACGTCACAATTTTGGAAACCCCCTCTACCTTTACATCACGCTTTGTCACGGATTTATAAACCCCCTCTCCCCCTAATCAGCGTGACTTCATTTTTGAACAGGCCAATAACCGTCAGCAGAGAAATATAGGTATCTCTGTCTATTTATATAAACAGTACCAATTTCATGGGTCTTTGGTATTCAACCGATTTTCTAGCTTAATTGATCCAGCGCACGTATAAATAATAATGCTGATCCAAAATCAAGATGGCTTTGGATTATAGTCATGATTTGTAAATACGCGTTATGATCAGTTCGTTTTTATTGAGAATTCTAATATATAAAGTTCCGGCAGTCTTTGTTTATAAAAGTGTTGATGAATGCAGACGAAAGACATTTGTAATTATAAAGCAGAATTTTTTTGTTGGCAAAATCATCCTAATTAATTTGTCTTTGTAAATTTTAAATGATTCGGTTAGATCGTCGTTTATCGTCAGTCGTTATAGTCGAGTTCGTCATGATCCTCTATATAGAGTGTACAGGGAGAGCACTATGTTGACGGCAAATTTCTACAGCGAGTTGCAAGAAGGAACTTGCACTTGCGAAGAGGTGCAAAAATACAAGTTAGTAATTTAGGTATATATATCCTGTCGTTATAATTTTTTTCAAAAAATCACATTTATAATAAAAGTGCATTTTACACTATAATTACATTTTCCAATTTACTGCTGTAAATATAAAGTTGGTAATATGATATATATTTGTAACCATGCAAGAAAAGTATTTATATAGTCCATTATACAATTCAAGCCAGTCTAAATGTATTACTTTTAATAATGCCCATAGAATACCTATGCAATTAATTCAGCTACTGATATATTTTAAAAGAATTAACTTTATAAACGCAATGCGAAGAATAATTGACACAACTTTAAAAATGATGAGTAATAATAGATTTTTCACGAATAATTACGTTTTATCTATATTACATATCTAAACAATATCAAAAAATGTAAATTTTGAAGTAAATATTATATTTTAAGTATAATTCAACAAATTAGTAAAATCATAAATATAATTTTGTCATGAATGGATAGCATAGGTTAACTAAAATATAGAAGTAATATATAGCCGCATGTAAAAATTTGAGCATAACAATAAATATATCACAGAAAATATTGAAAAAATCAAGAAATCTTTGTCTTATACAATTGGGCATGTTCAATTTATAATATATATATTTTTAGATAAAAGTGTATAAAAGTTCCCATTTGTCTGAAGACTAGTTGGAAGAATTTAGTTTTTTGTCAAGGGTGACCGCAATATTGGACGGAACTGCTAATTTACACCGGATCTACTGGCTGAAGTTCATTTCTGTGGATGCTACTCTCTTCTTTGTATGGAAACCGACTTCTAGAAGTGACTCTGTGCAGGCTGGAATAACTTCGACCCCCCTTCTCTTCTCTGTACAATGCGGCCACACGGAACTGAGCGTCAATACTGCGACGTCCAGCTGCTGCCGTTCTTGGTCTAACTTCTAGACTGTTCAAGGAAGCTGTCGATCCAAGGAGCAAGTGAACAAGAGACTGATTGGTTGAGGACTTAGGTCTCCCGCCACGACTGTACATGTGGGCGGTGCGATATAGGAATCGTTCTGCAGTGCAATCAGAGGTCAACTTGGGACTGGAGTCGACGGAGTGACACCGAGGGGCTATGAGAGGACCATAAGAGGCTGGAAGAGGATAAAAGACTGAGCATTTTAATTAGTTAAGCAGAAACAATTTTATTAATTGAGTATTCATCGCATTAATATTTTATATATTAACATATACAGGATCAAAAGGATAAATTATATTAAGTGACTCTTTTATTAGAAAACGATCGCTTGTCGTTCTTCAGAATTTATGAAACGACGAAATTATCTATTTTTACCGTTTTTATAATGTTATTTCTAATAATTAATATTTATAAAGTAGTACGCTGTATTTTTAGTCACGTGACCGTTCTTTCAGTTTGTAAATATCGTTCTTTAATGAAAGAATAGACACTTAGCTCCAGGAATGTGATTAGACTTGTGAAAAAAAGAACTATTATAGGGCCCCTTGGTATATAAAGAATAAAGGGCTCCTATACATAGCTTTATGATAGAAATCTAAGAATTAAGGGCCCTTCATCATTACAAAAAATAAAGAAGAATCACATCCCTGTTAGTATCTCTATCACTTTGTCACACGTCTATATTTGACTCAATAAAAATAGTCAAATGCCGTAAATTTATAAAAAATACAATTTCTATGAATGTATCAGTTAAATAATTTTAATGGATATTGAAAAATCGATATTTATTAATATCAAAGATATTGTGTATATTGAAATAAATATTCCAAAAAATTACATTAATAGATTTTCTTGCTGAATTAGACATTTATTTTATTGGACGGCGCATTATCATAATTCTTAAATAGCAAATTGGATAAAAATTAGTTATTTAATTAAAAGTGCACGATTTAGCAATATATTAAAAAGTTTGGCATTTGTTTTATCCTTTAAAAATCAATTGAAATCTATGACTCATACCCGATTTTGAGCGTCTGTGAACATTTGTCGCACTGGAAGAAACCTGATGATGAGGATTATCAACCGAAACTTGTTTGGACACAAATCGAACATTGTTACGTTTCTCTCGCGAGAACAGCAGTGGTTCCTCGGAATTATGCTTGAGAACACTTACAGGACGTGTACTAAGCGTTTTGATTGGCTGAGCTTCTATTGGCAGAGGCTGCTCGTCTACGTCATTGTTCGGCTGCGGGGGCGACCAATCAGAGATGACACTGGAAGCTGAAGTTATCGATCGGGTGGATTTTTGTTGACTGTAACTCGATCGTCGAGCATTAATGGGGCCTGGTCGACCAGGTTTCCTCGATTCTAACTTGCTGATTAAACTCAACGTTGATTGGGTGAATGGATGGTCCACACCTTTTGTAGTTCCATAAAAATACGATAATTTAAAATATGTAAACAATTTATTATAGAATAACTTTTGAAAAAGGAACAAAAAGAGGAATATTGACAGTTACCCAGCCTTTCCACTCGAATGTCAAAAGCGGCCAACAGAAGCTTATGCGCCTCTGCGAGACACACCCGCGAATTGTCCAAGGTAAGAATCTGGGCTAGTGTCGCCATGGTGAGAGCCAAAGTTAGGTGATTTTTAGGGAGACATATATCTTGAATGTTCATGGCTCTTCTTAAGTAGGCTTCGGCCCTGATATCATCGTATCTATGGTTGAATATGACAATAGTTGAGGAAATGGAGCATCATGCAAATAATTTAATAATTATTTACACCTAAAAAGATTTACGTAAATATTTATAAAGAATGAGAACGACCAGGCTAGGGTTGCCCCCCTTAAAACTCTTGATAGAAGCAAACAAATTAAATTTTTTTGCAATAACTTTTTAGTCATGAAATCTATCGATTGGTATACATTTTTTAATTATACTACTTGCTTAAAATATCAATAAGTAGTATAAAGATTTTTTATTTTCACTTTACAAATAAATAAGCAATTTACATTATTTATTTAAGGAAAACCAGATCTATATATTTATAGTTGGATATAGTCTAGTATTATCATCCTTCGTGATATCTGATCATCAAAAATATAAAAAAGGGACTTATGTAAAAAGACAAAAATAAAAAATGCATAAAATCAAATATTTAAACGTACTTTTAAGTATTTTTCTTTAAAAATAAAATATATAAATATACAACGGTCCTTAGATTTAATAGATCTACTCACCCAGATGTCCAATCTTTATCAGCCAATAACATAGCGGTTTGAATGTAAAGATCTGCCAGGATCATATGATTTATTCCATTCCAAGATTCGTTAAGGTCTGTGCTCCTTTTCAGGCATTGGAAACATTCGTCAAAGGCACCTATTCGATGACTAAATAAAAAGTACAAAAGTATAAACGCAATATTTGAAATAAAAAATATAAAATTTTAGGAAATATTAAATTGTATTTTCAGTTAAAAAAGATCTGAAAATCAATGGTAGTAACTCACTGCACAACTGCCATTCTTTTTAGATATGCAGCTTCGAGCGTTACAGAAGACGAATATTTAAGAACACGTTTAGTTTCTTTTAAATATCGGAGTTCAGTGTTGTCATCTTTAGCTTGAGCAGCAAGTTCACTTAAATTGAGGAGACATCTTCCTTTAAACGGAAAGTAAAAAAATAGAATAATCAGAATTCCTTTCAAATTACCATCCATATATAAAAGTTTGAAATAAATCATTTAAAAAACTACAATAAGAAATAAATAAACAATATTAATTGAAGAGTTCTTCAATTGATTTTCCAGAACTGCAAAAATCCAGACGAAGATAAAAGTTATAAAAGGGTTTATGAAGGGTTATAGTTACAGCATATATATACTATCTTTGTTTAAGTTTAACTAGATTGGTAATCTAGCTGATTGTTGTCACTTAGTATCGGTTTCTG
>JAUZNC010058949.1:0-10695 GCA_034780395.1 Vannuccia rotundouncinata
ATCTAAAGTTAAAGAGACTGGAATGGCACCACATAAAAGTAAACGACTAAACACTAAACGTAACAATTGGGCCTGGGAGATTCCCATAACAGTGTTATTAAAAAATACGCTAGGACTACTTTCCAAATTCCACTAATCCCAACTGCCATCACAACCAAGACATTCTTTGCGAGATCATCCTTCTCACAATTGTCTAATTCCCCGCCAAAGTCAGTGTACCCTACTTTCGGTCAGATTTTCTATCGCAGTCCTTCGAATACTCATAGCATCGATTGTTACAGCGCTATGTTTGCCTGTCGAACAATTTCAGTGATTTGTATTTATAATAACATTTTCAATATAAACTAAATATCCCCACACACAATAAAATGCCTTGAGCAAATGCAATCAAGGGTTCCTGGTGAACTTTTGGTGGTTAGAATCCACTGCTATCTTATTCTTGCATTTATTGGAAATCTGTAAACAATTATACATAATATACAAATTATTATAAATATTATCATATTTTTTATCACTGGAACAGAACATAGAATATATGAATTATAAATATATATTCTACCTAAAATGATATGAAAACAAAAATTACGATCAATTATAAAATATATTAATATTTCCAACTACATAAATGTAGGTTAATGTTACATTAAAATTAATTTACAAAATACATGCTAGATCAATTAGCATTTCAAATAGGTCGAAATGGGTAAAATACTCTCTTAAATCGTCCAAATAAATAAAAACATGCCTCCTCAAAATGGTTTACAATATAGCTTAAATAATTAAATAGCTACTATAATTACAAAACGTAATATAATTATTATAATTAGATAAATTCACACTAACTAAATTACCCTCCCATAACTTTATACAAATATTAGTTTACTTAACGATCTAACCCGTACCTACAAGAATGCTGATTTGTCGTTTCTGTGACAAGTTTTTTAATTATTTGTTAAGGATTATAATTTAATTTAAAATATTTATCTGAATCAACAATTTTTCAAAACAGTTCAATGAATAAAACATATTTGAGTATATATAGTGTTACAATTTCCTATTTTCACAAATTATTATTGAGTGATGAAAATAACTCGATCATACTTCGTTTTAAAGTTTTAACATTTATTTTTTATCTTTTCATTCCTCTGTATAATTTACATGATTTGCTCATCTTATCATATTTCATTTTAAATATTGAAATTAAAACTTTTGTGCATTGAAAATAAATAAACGAGACAAAGTAAGTAAACGCAAAAAGTCAGTTTTATGTAAATCTATATTTCTTTACCACTAATTGTTGACATTATCTCATTTAAATAAAAGAAAATGGCCTAGAAACTTTAAATCTATTGATTAGAGCTAGCTATAGTCAACAAACTTTTAAAACACTTCAAAAATTATTTATATAAAAAACAAGATATCATTTTGGAAAACACTAAAACTATATTCTTGGTTGTATTAGAACTTTTGAGGTGAACCTCGACCACCAAATGATAATTACTTGTGTTAAAATTTTTCTAAAACATTTGTGTCTTCTTGGTGTTATTTAAAAATGATAATTTATTTATTCATATTATCGAATTTGGTAAGTTGTGAATAAACGCTATATTCTAAATTGTATTATCTGGCTGAGTTTTTTCACCGATGAAGTCTTAGTTTAGCCTCTCCTATATTGTATTTCTGTAAATTGAATATAACTATTCTAAAATTAGGGATATTTGATTAGCTGAATATAAAATCTAAAAATAAAAAAATAAGAATTTACAAATATATATAATTGCACGTCCTCTATATTTGAAACATGTTTTTTAATTTTAACTAAGTATTTCACAATCCCAGGATATGCTAAGCAGATAAGATGCGTAACTATACAAATTGGAGACTTTTTAATAAATTTATTATTAAATTGTGTTTAGAAAATAAAAATAATGATTGCAAATAGTTTTACTTTGAAATAAAATAAGGACAGCATAAATGAAATAACTGAGAACAAAATGGATCGAGTTTTAAATATACATAAAAAGGAAAATGAACCTCTATTTATACTTACTGACTTTGAATTCAACTTCCTCCATATGAATGCAGGTAAATTGTATATTTTCTGAAGCTATTATAACAATCAAATTGGAAAAATATTATCTAAATGATGGCGAAACTTGCGACTTGTTCAGCAAAAAATGTGACCCAATACTGGATATTGAATTACAGATATTCTCATTGTAAGTAAATTAAATATAACATATGTGAATCATAAATTAAATTCTGTTCAATTTTTTTCGATATCATATTACAGAAGCAAGTTCTGGATGTCGTCAAAATATTCGACAGGAACATATGAGAATCAACATTACATTCAATTTGATTCGTATTTTCTTTCTGGATCGAGAAACCCCTTCAGTGCAACAGAGCATTACTATAATGTAAGTTTCCACCAGTTTACAAACTTTTATATCGATTTCAATAATTGAAAGATACGAATTATTACGAATTGTGTATGAATGTCAAAACTTTGTTTCTGTTGGACATCATAATTGGTCGCTAAAATTGCCAAATTTACGGTTTCATAATCTTTTGACTCCACACATAACATAAAATTAAAACAGATGATATTAAAAAGTTCGACATAAATTAAAATAAATTAAATTTCATGAAACTAATAAATACAATAATAAAATGTTACCAAATGGTATACCTACCTACAGGGACCTCGTTTCCAGGGGGGGGGGAGGGGGGCCAGGGGGCCATGGCCCCCCTAATAATCTTTGAAAATGTCCTTTTTTGATATTTAATTTTTTTGAATTGATCAATTTATTTTTAATTACACAGTTCCAAACAACTGAGCGATTCCTGTGAGTGTGACGTTTGTGAATAATAATGCTATGTTCAACTTCCTCACAAAACAGTTTTTCATTTTACCCCATTAGAAAAGTGCCCCTTTTTAGGTTGGCCCCCCTAATCCTTGACACCATCCGAGGTCCCTGACCTAGTAAAATGTACTAGAGTGTTGCCAATTCATAATAAATTAATTACTTAGTTGTATAATTTGCGTATCGAATGATTCACAACTTAAATGATAATTAATATTCACTTTTACATTTGATTTGATTTCAGGGCAAAATAAATCTAATAATTGATGTATCAGATAACGACATCCTCACACCTACAAGCAAAATAGAAAAATTCCTTTTCAAATTCAATATTGCCTATCCTACTAACTGGAAGAAATTTATGGGAATTGGAAGTAGATCAAAGTGATTTTAATTTGATTGTTGGTCTATAAATTGTATAATTTCATATTTACTTAATTTCTATAAAAGCCGAAGCACAATAAAGTAATATAAAAGCACCTTCTTTATATAATAAATATCCTGCTGAAAACTACAATAAATAAACAAACTATCAATTCAATTTAATTAATTAACTAATTATTAAATATTTATAATTCATAGTTTCCCCTCCAATGATTAACGCCTAGAACCAAAGCGTCTATCAGTTTGTCTTTGATGCTCCAATTTGAAGAGATAATTTCACTAAATCTCCTTCTCCAAATATCTCAAATAACATTTTCCTTTACTATTATAGAATAGAGTTGTCCTATCAAATGAATTGCTCGGAGAATTGGTTTGGTGAAAACTGTCTTACGTTATGTGTACCAAACCAGGATTATACGTGCGACCTCAAGGGATCCAAGCATTATTTCAAAAGTTTGTTAATCATTTTATTTCAACTATAGAGGAGTTTCCTTTCGATGAACATAAAACTTTGATTTGTATATTAAATAATTGATTTTCAGAATTACTTATTTCAAATTTGGTGTAAATTTACTTGAATCAATTCACAAAACAGTTTTATAGCATTTAACAAAACAGATAAAAACGTACAAGATTGATTCATTTTTCAACTTTTACATAAGATTCTATAAATTAATTTTAGAATTCTGATCATTATTTAGAGTAACTATTTTCCTTCGAGCGGCTAATTTGCGAAGGTGAGTTCAAAATATGTTATCTGTCTTTCTTACTTCGGAATGATTTGCGTTATGTTGTGTTCTAAACTCAGAGTGTTTGGGAGTGGCAAAGTATCAAAATTATTACAATTTAGAAAAAAGGGGATTTATATTTGTTCTTTTAATTAACGAAATGAAGTTTACAGTTTGTCGAAGTTCGAAGCTCGAGGGGTAAGTCACCCCACAAGACAGGACAAGGGGCTGATTGAGATGTTAACGCAGCGTTGATCGTAGAAGACCTGGCAGATACAACAAGGTCTGATGCATTCAAATGGATATATACTCTTTTGAATGTCCGAAATGGATTGGCAGCCAATGGAGTTCGCGCAATGTTTATGAGATGTGAGAAAAGACATTAAAAGAAGAATGATTGCACTTCGTGAGAATTGAGTGACTGTAGTCAAGAACACACGAAGAGATGGTGACTTTCTGACCACAAACCTCTACAGAAGGAAATCTGGAGAGAGCAACCGCAGCAGTCTTATCAGGAGATGGTGTTGATCTATTCACCAGTGATGAACCAGTCATGCAAGTGTTTCAAGCCCTTATCATCAGTTTATTTAAAATTAACAATTACAAACTCTTTATTATTGTCTAATCTGCATATTACTTGTTCATAATTAACAATAAAATATAATTAAGTTTGCCTACATAATAATACAATAATCTACATTCAATTTAATCCACTTGCTATCATTCACTAAACTAAACTTTCTTACTTTAAAACCTCAATTTTCTTTGTGTGTTAGGTCATTATTTTTCTTATCGATTATTGTTATATATTTTTCTTTTTAAAAACATTTAATAATTGTATTCAGTAATATTAAAATCACCGTCATGGCATTTAAAAAATGAAAACAAGAAAGTTACTATACCTCTGATTTAAACCAAAACAAAATGAATCACATAATCGTTTCACTGAATTATCTTTTTTATTTCGTGTCAGTACGTAAGTTAAATACTTGTCTAAACAAGACACAATTGCTACCTTTCTGTAAAACAACCGCAATTTGATAACACCATTTATGAATAAAGATAACTTGTTATTACAAACTAAATATATCACTGATGGGTCTCTATATAATCTTACTTATAATAGGAAGATAATATAAGGGGCTTACTAAATTATGAACATTTATTCAAATTCTAACTAATACAGAAATATAATCTAGAATATCTTATTCGTAGACTTTTATTTTGTATAACTTTATATTTCGTGTCTATATACTGTAAAATAAATATTTAATGACGTGTATGTAAACATAGGGGAGAGTTATCAACAAAATACTTTTATAATATGTATAATACCCTAAAATAAAAAAATTGTCAATATTATGGATCATAATATACTATATATAAATGGAATGAGATACTGCAACTAATCCTTTGGGAAGGTACATTATTTTGGAAGCTGAGTTGAAAAGAATTACCTGAAAAAATAAAAAAAAATAATAATTTAGCCGATGAATGATTTCGTTACATGACAAATTTACTATATTACTATATACATACATACTAGGTATATAAAGTAAAACTTTGTAATAAACAATGCTTATTTGCTAAGCTATACTAACAATTCTTGACTTTTAGAATAAAATACGCCGGTTATCAAAGTAGAGATTATAATTCATTTAAAGTTTACTAATTTTTTTAGTTTAACAGTACTTACATTTAAAATTGCAACCAGTAGCAACCGTACCAATAATGCGAACAACAATATTTTCTACTGAGTAATACATAGCCATAGGAATTTCTCGGATATAGTTAACCTCTTTTAATGGAGGTCATCATTACTCTTTTTGCCTCCTCCATAAGCTCTTGCAACTATGCTTTTCATATTTGATTCCGAAGGTAAGTCTATTGTCTCTCCAGTCATCATTGAAGTACTCGCCGTTTTTGAATCACTGTTTTTAACAAATCCTCCGTAGTTCATAAAAGTGTTGTGTTTAGTCTCAGGGCAATCATTTTTTGCAGAAATATCAACGGAGTCGTAGGCAGGACAAGGAGCAGACCCATTATTCTTTACGACGATGGGAAGATCTGAGTAAGTAATTCGTCGACGTACGAATTTGACAAAAAGATAAATTCCCAAAAGAAATATTGTGAATGAGAGAATTACACTGGTTAAAATAACCATTAACATATTTGTATATTCCAGCTTTAGTTTTAATAGTTTTGCATTCAGAAAGTTAAGCTGTGTATAAATCTCTCAAAAATGTATTCTATTTCTTTCACTAGTGTTTGAAAATCTATTTTTATTGATTTCTGCTTACATTTAAATTCAAAATAACGATTTGTGGAAAGGCAAACTGATAGAATTCGTTGTCGTTAAAATTGAATTTTCTTATAAATATTTTTTAATGAATTCAAAAATTTTATAGACTATCTATGATAAACAAACAGTTGCTAGATATTTAGGTTCTTTAATAAAGAATTAATGTCAAAAAATAACATACAAAAATGTATTCATTTAAAAAATAAATAATATCTGTTTTTCATTCGTTTCTCGCTTCTAAATTAATGTTAACCGTCTACTATTGGACAGTTTTGTTAAAATTTTACAAATATAAATTGTGATTTAACATTTGCGACAGAATTTTATTTTTCGAAGTTTACATAAAATCAGTTACCAGAACTGTAAATTAATTATTCCATCATATTTTAAGGTGAGTCAAACGTTACAACATATCTCTAATTATCTCCAGTAGTAAATCTCACTCCAATATAAAAAAAGTATTTCAGTTTATATAAAGTTATGAGTAAGGTAATTTAAATATTATCTACAATGTTTATTTGTACAAAATATCTCTAAAAAAATTGTTCTTTATATTTTCAGATATGTTTAAAAATGTAATCATTTTCAATTTGATTTTATAATACGGGGTAGCCCAAAAGTTTTCGACAGTTTTATATGAAAATATTCAGATTGGGGATGGTTTAATCTACGATAATTGAAAAGGATATAATAATCTATAATTTAAAATAATACAGATTTAGATATGGAAACATAACTCTTTTTTTAGAATAACTGTTTAATAACCTTTGGACCACCCTGATTATATCCATTGACTTATATATTATTAATCTAGACTGTCAAACTGATCAAAAAACGTCCAGAGCGCATTTTAATTATATACGGTATTAGTTTCGTTTTAAAGAGAGAATTCACTCAATATTATATATTTTAATAGGCTTTTGATCATTATATATTAACTGAATACCCTTTTTATAACGAAACTAATACCGTCTATAATTGAAATGCATTACTAACTCCCATGAATTTCGTATTGATTATCGAAATAGATATATACCTCCGCGGACGTTTATTACTATTGAATATTGGTCAGTTTGCCGGTCTAGATAAATAATATATAAATCATTGATTATTTCCATTTACAAAAATAGTTTTAAATATTTTTTAACGGTTTTCTGTTCCTCTAATCGAACGTTATAATCAAGATATGATTGGTGCTAAAATACCGCAACAAACGAAAGAAAAAGAAAAATTGTCATTAAATATGTTTATTCAATGTCAAATAAATGGAAAGAACAATGGCATTATTGAATCCCTTATCTTTTTTAATAAACATAAATTTAAGGCTGGTCTAAGCAGAATCTTTCCAAAAAGCAAGAAATAGCTTCGATCCGTTTAACAATGAAACAAATCAAAGCGGCTGGTTGTGATCTAAAGAAAAGGAAGAAATCCTCTATTTCAAGCTCAGCCGTACCAAAGAGACCCCCAAAAGCATCAGCTGTGCCCACAATTGTACTTGAAAAAGAGAGGCTTAAAAGTAAATGATTACCTACGTGTAAAGGTCGTTTTGATTAAAACTGAAATTATTGACATTGTACTTTATGAGGCTAATACCTTTTTAATTACGTTTACAACTTTATGATGTACGTTAATTGGCTTTACTAATTCTAGAAACTTATTTTTGCAATTATGTTACACAGCTTTAAGGTTTATTATATTTATATATTGTTTATTTGATATAAAAAATTAGATAATTGACTATTTTATAGCACTATAGTGGAATCAAATGCTTGTCAAATAAAACTATTGTAATAAATTAATTATTGTGTATTTAAACGATTTTTTTATTGAACTCTTTAAAATGTAAGGAAATGGCTAAGTTTATACTGAAAAATCCAACTAAAGTTTTAACATTCTGAATTCCATGTTATGTCATAAATTAATTTATTCAATATATCAAAGGTCTTATCTAATAAAAAAAATCATCTCAATTGTTGATGTTTTGAAAATATCTTTTGATTGTTATCATGATGTAAATTATTGTTAAATTAGGAATTTTCTAGTTCAAATTCATTGCTGAATTGATTAATTGCTGGTTTTTAATATTTATTAAAGAATTCTAAGTATTTAAATATTGTGTTTTGAACATAGCTAGTGTTATAAAATATTATTTCTAACCCTGATTTTCATCATTGTGTACCGTATAACCATACCAGGAAAAGCAATAGCTATAGGTACAATTATTCCAAAAGTAGATTTAGTTCCTATAATAATTGGTAAATTTAAAATCTTTAAATGCAAACTAGATGTTAATCAAGCTCATACCGTGATTAAAGTTAAGTAAAAATTTATTTAAAAAACAGGAAATATTTGTTCCATTTTTCTTACGTGGTAAAATATTTGGTAATGAAATTTTATTTCGAATGATTTTATTATTCATTAAGGTAAATAATGATTTACTATCCATATTATATAACAAACAAATAAAATTTTATTTAATGGATAATTTCTATTCATCTTTATCTAAAAAAACATTTGATTTATTACAATCGGTTAACATTTAGAATATCACTAACTTCTTTATTATAAAGGAAATGGGATGCATTATTTCACTGCAAAACTGTCAAAAGTAGGAAAAAGATTAATCATGATTTATATAGATTGAAAAGTATACGTATAGGATAAATTTATAAATTCAAACATGAATAATTAATTGATATTTTTTATAGCAATATATATGCAAACTATAATTTATTTAAAAATTGAGTTCAAAATTATATAAATACAAATTCGATTAAAAAATCTATCCGTAAATATTTAATAACATAATCTATTATAGTTTAGATAGATTGGTCGTTTTATTTTATGCGTTTCTCCTTAGATTAACATAAATTAAAAGTGTAATTATTCACTCTGATTAAAAGGCCCAAAGCAACACTAGTCAACCCCTTTAACTAAACGAATTTATTACGAAGAAATGACACCACATGATGTTACTTGAAAGACCTTGTCATCTTTGCCTCAATATTTTTGTTGAAAGAGAAAAAAGATTTCTAGCATAGAATTTAGTATTTTCAATGCCACATCACAAAGTTATTTCGGATGGAATAATTAAAATAGTCTTGATATTTTTCAGAATGAATGATTCATCAATTCAACGAAACAATTCATCAGTAATTCCACTTCCGGATATCAATGATTTCCCGGCATTTCAAGTGCGACGTATTTTATGCACTTACTGCTATCCTCCTCTCATTCTGGTTGGTCTTCTGGCAAATATGGCGGCCCTGTTGGTCCTTACTCGTCCCTCAATACGCACCAATCCCACGAGTATCTCCTTTTCCTTCCTTAGCGTGGCCGATAGCATGGTCCTTCTTTTCAGTACGTCACGATATTGGACCAAGTACGCCCTGGAATTTGACCCGCAAGTTTACTCAATTATTTCCTGTCGATTGCTGCTGTTCTTGGAATACTTTTGGTCCGACATGTCAGTTTGGATCTTATGCCTCATTACGATGCAAAGGTTTGTGTCCATTCGTCTTCCATTACAGGCAAGATATGTATTCACTCGGAAACGATCTTTGTGGCTGATCCTTGGAGCGACTATCACCATAACCGCAAAGAACTTGGTCTTGTTATTAAAATCCCGCATTGGTCGAATTCCCTTGGCAGGACCTTTGTGTGCAATTATTTGGAGTAGGGCAGCCTGGAAAGTATTTTCGTGGATAGACATAACCTTTCGGTTCCTGATCCCTTTTCCAATTATGCTGGTTCTCAACTGTTGGATCTCGCGCATATCCAAACTTGCTCTTGAAAAAAGAGTGAGTATCTCCTCTATAAATGCTGGCAAAAGATCAAGTGCCAGATCTGAGTCAAATCGAATGATACGGATGCTTCTATCAGTGAACTGTGTGTTCTTGGTCAGCTATTGTCCGTTTGGAATTTTGATGACAGCCGATGGGGTTCAGCATTTCTTTGCACAATCAATGAAGATGAAGATGTATGGATTCTATACAAAATTGGCACTTCTTTTTCAAATATGCCTCACCCTTATTTACTTTTCCAATTCCTCTAATTTCTTCCTGTACATGGCGTCAGGAAGCAACTTCCGAACCACCTTTATTTCGCTTTTTGCTTGCAGAAGACGCGATTATGAATTTGGTGAATGTCAGAAGACCGATAACAAATCAGGAAGCTGCAGCCTGAGAATGACGCGTACCGATGTCAGAAATTCTAGAAAATTAACAAGATGTTAGAACACTTCATATTCCTGTGTCATATTATATAATACTTCATATTCATGTGTCATATTATATAATACTTCATGTTCGTGCGTCATATTATAGAACACTTCATATTCATGTGTCATATTATATAATACTTCATGTTCGTGTGTCATATTATATAATACTTCATGTTCGTGTGTCATATTATA
>JAUZNC010058950.1:0-10695 GCA_034780395.1 Vannuccia rotundouncinata
AAATTTCATTCTGCTCCCTTACGAGCTAGCTGACGGTCGTATCTCTCTCTCTCTCTCTCTCTCTCTTATTTTGCTTCCACATATCTTTTTCATCAGATTTTATTATTGAGCCAACATTTATGCCAATAATCCCACACATTAAGGTTAATTTTGAGCTTCCGCCCATCAATTTGGCATTATTTATCGATATAGATATATTCCTTCGCGGATGTTTATTACTATTGAATATTGGTTAATAATTTGCAGGTCTAGATAAATAATATATAAGTCATTGGTTTTAATAGTATAAAGGCATAAATTTGAATCATATATCTATAAATCTATATTCAAAACAAAATTATATGTTAGTGGATTTTTATTTATAATTAATAATTAAACAAACAACAAATATTACAGTTGATGAGATAGAATCTCCGAATTATGCAAATTGATATACGTATGAGTAGATAAACGAAAATACATAAACAGAAAAAAGTTAAATTACAAAGTCTAACAAATCACTCATTGTTTCAACCATGTTTTACAAAATGGTAGTTAATTATGTAAGAACAAGTTTTAGGATTTTCCATATAATAGTGGCAAATTACTAAATAAATAATGCTTGCCTGGCAATATGTTAGATATAAACAAACGTACACAGAAACGCTTAGTGACTAAACATTATAATCATTATAGTACTGTAGTTCATCACTGTGCTATCTCAGAGGACCATACAACCACCCTTCTCTTGGAAAGGATTGTCCTTTTTGCTGAGAAATCCGCTCACGAGGCAATCTTTCTCCTTATTGTGTTCCATAAAATCGATCATATCCTTGACACATTCAGAAACCGGCTTTCGGTGCATACCAGCCTCAATTCGAAGCTGTTCCACAAGCTGCTTTTGTTGACTTACACTTGACATTTCTGTAATGGAATTGAATGGGCACAGAATTAATAAATATGGCGTAAATTAAAGAAATTAAGACTAAAGCTGAATTTTTAAAAATATATTTTGAAAAAAAGGTCAGCTTTTAGTCTCATTTTAATTATTTAAAAGCTGTTGGTGAACATCAAATTATAACATAAATGTTGCATTAATACAATACGTATGACGACCATACGTCCATATTATTATAAATGATCATCTTGTAAAAATTAAATCAAAATATAAATAATACTATATTTTTTTTTAAAAACGGATTTATTGATATCAGATATCATTTTGCAAATAATTATATATTTAATATAATACTACTCATAGTAACGAAACTAATGAAAAAGTTAAATTATGGATTTAATTATACGAAAATTGAGTCCATAAAGGGTTGGTGATTCATGTAAATTATTTGGGTATACTTAAAGTTAGCAAATAAACACAACATTTCTTCACTTAGAATTTATACGCAAGCATTTTTAGATGTAGAAATCTAGAAATACTCGTACTATATATATTCTTGGCATATAGACATTATACAGGTACCATATTAAAACTTAAAAAAAAACTATTTAGTTTAAATATACGAAGAATGTATAAGTTAACTTTTGTAAGGTTTTAAAAATTCTATTTAGCAATCATTATTCCATTAATATAAAGTATATATATATATAATAAAGATTGTATTGTTATGATAGATTTTAAAGATTGCATAGCAGTTACCATACCTACATACATTTATTCAAATTGAAGCGCCTGGTTAATTTATCTTACATATTAATCTTTCCTTCGTTAAATGATGATGAATCTTAACATTCCAGCTTAAATGTATTTCATTTAAGTAGGGGTCAAATTGTCAGCTATGAGTCGCACCTCAGTTTACGAGATATGATAATATGGACATTTATGTACTATCAACTTAATATAGTAATTTCATATGGTTACACCACATTTTGTTTTAGAATATTAAGATAGCAATATTTAGAATTACTCTTCAGTAATTCGGCACTCGAAAATCGACACAGATTTGCTCTTTACTATAGCCAAGAATTTGCATGTTTATATAATATTACAAGATTACTGAGATGCTGACGACTGTAAAATACGTACATCCAACTGTTCAAACCAAAAGTTTATTCACTAGGTGGTAAATGTATTTGTATTAAAAAACAATTGAAAAGTTACTATGTACATTAATTAATAGTGAAGCAGATATAAGAATATTCATTTTTCAAATATATGCACTATATTAATGTGTAAAACAAATATCTACATTAATTTTATAAAAATGCTTTACTTACTTGAGAAATCTGAACACAATATTTCAAATGGAAAACGAGATGTTTATGCCTCTCACCACGATAGAACAGACTGCAGTTTATGTTTTCAGAAATTTCGTAGAAGCTGAAAAATCAATAGACTAGACTAAGAACCTCCGATTCCTACGAAAAGCCATTGGTGCTTCTCTGGTAGAAGGGGATTTCGATCAATATTCTCAATACAACAAACACGAGTAAGGAGAAGCCATTACCCCTCCTGGCATTGGGTTATATTTTAAAGGGAAAGGGAGAATCATAGACAGGGGAGACTACGGATTTCATTTAAGAGAAGCTATATGTATAGCCAGAACAAGAGTGGTTTAATATGGAAAAAGGGAAGAGACTGCGATAGGAGATGAGAAGTTCTGGTTAGAAATAGAATTTATCTTTTGATAGGTGGGTACTTTCGGCGCGCTCTGTAGTTACTTAAGCAAGTTTCTTCAATGGAACTCTATTATTGTACAGGATAAAGATTGGAAAATGTTTGAGAATAGCCATTATTCAACTAATTAGCTTCCTTTTATGTTTCATTAATAGAAATAACGGAATTTGTTTAAAATATTCGCTAAAATAAACTTCAAATAAAACTATTCTCTTCCTATATTATGTATAATTAATGTAAATATGCTCAGTCTGAGTTCCATTTACATACTATAAGTAAAACATCTAAGGATCAAAATTCATTGTTAACTAAATCACAAAGTTCAATTTATAAAAATTCGAACGTCAGCTAAACCTTCCTCGTATACATCGAACGAGGGAGGCTGTGTTATAATCTCGTATAAGTGAATACTCGACTATCAGAACGTTTAAACAAAAAATGTACTAATTAACTTTTTTGTATGTAAATTCATTCACTAATTTTCAGTTATTCGGTATACTTGTATAAAACCTTCTAAAAAATTTAAATATTGGTAATTACTGGTACTAGAATCATCAATTTGAGAAAAATAAAAAAATCCTTTTTATTAATAAGTAGAAGCTTTATTAGTTTATATAAATACAAACTAACCACGGTACAATAAGTATACCAAACATTAGATAATAGCGATAGTTAGGGACAGGCAACTTTGAACACAATAATTTTAAGTTACGTATACAAACCGGATCATATGACACCAGCATAAGTTAAATCTGTTCGTCTAATAAAAAGCATGACATGCGATTGTATAGTAAGAATAAACTAACGATTATATAAAGCCCGGGTTTGAAATATATATATATATAACAGTACATGTGAGTCCAAAGTCAAACCATAGGCAACATTAGTTATAAAAGGCATTTAGCCCAATTCGCACCGTTAGCAATAAAGTAGTTTTTTTATTTCAAACTAATCAATACACACTGGCGTTGTTAAAAATATGATGTGTCGTTATACATAAATTATAATCCTGATTATGAAAAGCGCATGTTCATATTCCAATAAATAAGTAGTTATATGTTCCGGTGGAGCGATGTAATGTTAACAAATAAGGTGACGCTAAGTGCATGTGTATAAATCACTGATAATTATTATTTAATAGTGTCAAATATATCCTATTATATAATGTAAGTAGATTTTAAACAGATGAATAATATATAAATATGTATACTGTGATACTGATAGTTAGAGAAAATAAGCATTAAAGCAAGCAAGCTACATAATAAATTGTTATCTTGAACGATAGAATTATCGTTGATATAATTGTACAATATGGGATACCGTGATTGGAAGCACAAAATTGCTGGAGATGTTATGTTTTTTTAAATGAGCTTCTTTAGGTTTTGTAAATCTTACTCAAAAACCATTTATAAAGACCACTCAAACCTTAAATTAAAATACACAACATAATGTTAGAATCACCTAGAATGTACACAATTTATAACCATCATCAAAATCTAAATATTGCAATGAAATAAACTAATGAGGAACGCGATACAAAAATGCATAAGGCTATTCGATTACAATATTTAATCTAGACATTAATTTAGACATAAGATACAAAATGTTTGTAGAGATTTCAATATAATGTAATATTGAATATGCCACCAATTATCACACATATCGTACACAAGTCCAAAGTTTAGGAATGTAAGAACTTCGTATTTGTATTAGTTTTACATTTAGGTGCGTTAAATCTTGAATCGATAGAATTAAAAGAAATCAAACAGTAAAATATAGCAGCGCTTGCACCGCAACAATAATATAAAAATTATTAACATTTAATAGTGATCTATTGATTCCGATAAATAATTTCAATTACAAATAATGGTACGTAAGATCGTAAGTCCATCCGACACCACGATTAAAACTGTATATAGTCAGGAGTCAGCGTCGGAGATTAATGGCAGAATGAGTTAATCTGCTACAAGATTCACAATCCAGAGTAAAACATAGGTGAAGCAAACCAGTCGAGGAGAGACAGTCGTCTAGATAATATGGCAAGACTTTTTCTCTCTGAAAGGATTGTCTTTGACGGGATGAAGCAAGGGATCGGATTGAGCATGTTGGTAGCAATGGTTGATGATGTCTTGAATAGTTTTACTCAACTTCATGCGCTCCATTTTCACATTATTTCTCAGGTAATTGACCTCTCGTTGTTTCTCTTCAAGTTCCGCCTCTCGACCTGGCATTGTATAACTAAAATCAGAAAAAATATGTTTAAAATAAGTTTGGAAGGTAATTAAATAATTTTATTTAAACTGATAAAATCCAAATTGACAAGCTTATTGGAAAAATATTAGAAAAAAAGTACGAAATTCGTATATATATATATGAGTACAACAATTAAATTCAAAACCATCTAGATTATCTATACATTACTAGTTAAAATAAATAATAAAAACCATTACCACGTTAACGACCCAAGAGCTTAGAAAATTTCGACTAGGCCCTATATACTTTTGAAAACATTTTTTAGTTTATTTAGCATATTTTAAACCACAAAAAGTTTTGTAATGAAATTTTAAAGGCGGAATAAGAACATTTCTCATACCTGTTAATAATGAACATGATACATTTTCGGTTATTAGTAAAAACATTCATAGATTTAATTTTAACTTTTATAAATCATTGACTAATACTTCCAAAAAATTCAGCAATTAACAACAATACAAAAAACATTAATTTTAACTAGAAATTGACGAATCATTGTAAAATAACAGTATATTGAACACTAATATATTTGCAAACATATTATCATTGTAAATATTTGTTTAGAAAAGCAAGTACATCCATATAAAAAAATATAAAATAGATTTAAATTGAAAATAATTTTTTTAAAAGAGCACTTTAAAAATGTTCATTTAAAAGCACTAGGTCATAAAAATGTTTCTTATATCTAAAATTATGACGAATGATAAGTTACAATACATATAATCAACATAATTGAATACATTTCTAGATTTCAATCTTTGACACTCCAAACTTCATAAACATACAGTCAAGTCATTTACTTATAAAGTGGTAGCTTTAAAAAATACGTTAGTTATTTGCGGACAAAGCAAACTACAAAAAATATAAACTGAAATTTTCCATATAAATAAATTACTTTTCATATGCTTATCAGAAAAGTTCACAAAATAATTAGTTTTAAGTCAGCATAATATAAAATTCATATTGTAACATAACCTGTTTAGTAGGAATAATAGTGCCCAGCACAATAAGTTTAACATAGATCGCTTAAATATAATGATTAACAATTTATAATTTGACAAAAATATAATTAATCAGCAAAAAATCTATTTTTATGAATTAAAATGACAAAAAATCATCACAAAATATGTGGTGAGGCCTAATTAGTAATTATATTTTTATTGAGATGGATGATAAGACAGAAAAAAATATATAATAATTTCAACTAAAAATTGGTGAATCATTGTAAAAAATAACGTTATACTGAACATTATATTATTTGCAAACATATTATAATAGTAAATATTTGTTTAGAAAATGCAAGTGTATCCAATTATAAAAAATATAAAATAGATTTTAAATGAAAATTAAATTTAATATATTTACTCTAGCCACTATACAAATAAATATTACAAATATCAGATTACAAAATGAGCAATTTCATAAAATAACAAAAAATGTGTTATGAAAGTATTTGGATTATACTAAATACTGATTTATATGCAAGTAATATTTATTTATTATAACTCCAAAAAACTAAACAAAAACAATCCATTTGGTTATGTTGAATAACACACATGTATATAATGTATGCAAAACACATATATTACTCAAGCATAGTAGGTAACTTTAAGTCTGGTACATTTTATCTATTACTCATTGGTATTAAAAATTTACCAGTTACATAAAATTTGGTATTAAAAACTGACCACAATTCCATATGAACCAAATTGATTTAGTGTACCTAAATTTGGATTTAATAACAACTAATTGTAATTAACAAGTTCAGGTGGAAGTGAGGCACTCTAGAAGTGATCCGAAATTAGTATGTACAGATCAGTCAACTTTGAAATTAATGTTACTGTCCAAAAATAATTATCTTATGGAATGGTATCATATGGAATGTCATATGCAGATAAATTTTTACTACAACTTTCAAACCAATTGCCCTGTCAAAAATACCAACTGTAAATAAGACTTAAATGAATCCTGAGATCAAAAATATTAGAAACCGAAAAGCATAACAATTTAATTATTTAAAGTTATTAATTAAGCGCATGATATCTTTAATTAAGTGGGCTAATATAAATTAAATTTTATCATTATCCAATATTAATAATTTAATTATAAAAAATAAGATATCTATATCTACTGATATATTAACCAAGTATCATAAACATTAACAGTCACAGGGCTTGTAACCATTGCATTAAAAGCCCTGGGTCTTGTGATTAGTATTATATTTTGAAAATCTGATTTCTGGAATTTAAAATGATAAAATATCTGCATTAAGTTCTACATATAAGTCCCTTATAATTTATGTAAAGAAAATTAATATATATATTGTTCTATTTCTTAACACCTGGCTACAATGATTCTAAACAAATTAATATTGTCATACCAATCATGTTTGTCATATCAGAATTCATTATATCAACTAATGACTGTAAGACATTAACTTTCATAATATAACACTGTGTGTTTCTCTTAATACTCAAAATAGTAATACATAAAGAGTATCTAATTAACAAAAGTGTCATGTTGAAAAAGGTTAGGCAAAGGATTTTTAAATGTGATCATATAAATGAATTGCTGACAAATGAATTTATATGACAGACTGGAAATGTGTGGAAACAAGATATAGTTTATTTTAATACAAATATACTACTAAAATTAAACAATGATAAATAAATATTAGTAAATGTGATCATTGTATAATCATTGTATATATTAATATAAGACAATATTTGGAGAATGACCCTTACAGTTACTGTATGGGTTTTTAGTCACCTTAGAGAGCATAAAATGGATACATCCAAAAAAAGTCCCAGAGACACATGGTAAAAATTAGAAATTTAGGAAACATTTTTTTTACACTAATTTTAATTACCCACCAATTTTTTTTGTAATTGAAACAAATGTTTTAAAATGTACAACAAATTGAATCATTTACCACTTCTTTTGTAAACATGAAATTGCAATAGCTTTTTTATGTCACATAATACAGGGTGGTCATAAAACTATGCAAGTCAAACACAAATTAACTGTCTGTTTGTCTATAATTTAACTATTTTTTAGAATCCATTGTATAGAATCTGGGAAAAGTATTGAATCAAGTGAATATTTCTTATACAACTATTCATCAAATTATTCTTTTATGAATTGAAAGAAAAGAGTATGAATCCTGCACTGTGTTCTGTGACAAATGATAATCACATTTTTCTTGACACTTTTTTCTGGACAAATGAGATATGGATTCAACTCTCAACAAAAGAATAGGTACCTACTGGGCTACAGAACATCCTTATGAACTTTAGGAGACTGTATAATTTGAAAAAATGATAATCAGTAGCTATTACAGTTTAGTATACTTCTGTACCAGCCTGCATTCCTGATTGTATGCCAGATACATGAAATGCAGGGTGGCTTATATATATATATAATGTTTACATTTTTTTAATTGAAGTGGATATGGTGATACAGTCAGTGACTCACTAGTGCACTGCATCTATATCTATTTTGAATATAGATATGGTCATAGTATTTAAGATGATAACCACATCTATAACTATATGAGATATTGATACAGTCAATACAAATATAATAAGTACACAAAATGAATTGAATTATTTTTTATAAAACAAGAATATTTAAATTTTATTTTTTGTTAACTTCATTCTAAATTATTTAACTAATTACATTATATAATAAATAAATTGAATGATTTTTTGATGTTGAATAGTAGGGCAAGTAAGCATGATTTAATATTTTACATCTTTAGCCATGTCTCATTTTTGACAAACCTGAAAAAAATAGAATGTTAGCAAATATTTTTTTATCAAAAATCAACACAATAATTGTTAACTTACATACTGATACTAATTACAGAATTTTATTTAAAAGTGGTTCAATACATTTCAAATGCTTAAAAATAAATAAGATATTAAAAAATTATAAAAAGTGCATTGCACTATTTCAGAGAGAATTTATCATTGAAATATATTTATAAAAAATTATGAATAATTATTTGAAAAGAAAATAGAATATGCTTAATTAATTAATTCTAAATATCTGTAAAAGTATTAACACAGTTAATTATAAATTGCAAATATAAGTTATTTGGAAAATATATTTTTGAAAATGGATTATCTACTCCAGTGATATTTTCAGCTTTGAACACTATGCAAAAAATCAAATATACAACATTATATCCTTAGTTTACAACATTAATATAGGCTGTCCTAAAAAAACAAGCAGTAGTGAAAAAATTTATTTGTACAATTTATTTGTTCTTATCTTTAAACTGCTGTACAGACTTTATTGATTGGTCCAATATTTTAACATGATATGAGCTATGAAATTCTACTGGGGGAAAATGCCAACAGATTTTTAATGAGAGGTCCCCTTCTGGTCATACTTTGAAACTGACACTAATCTGAAAGGGTAAAAAACAGTTTTTTTCATATTTTTAAAATGGCACCAATTGGTAACTAAGCAACCAATGACATTGAAGTTTTAATACATGGTATAGAACTTCAGTACCTACCTTTCTGGAAAAATTGTTTTATATATTTTGTTGATTATCATCTTGGCAACATCAAAAAACCATTTAGGTTAATGATAGGGTGCTGACAAATTAAAAATTTGACTATACAGCCATTTTAAAAGTATGTTGTTGGTTACCATGATAACTGAGATTATTGAAGGTCATATGAAGATGTACCCTTATGCCAAATTTAATAAAGATTAGTGACTTGGTCAAATAATCAAGTCATAAATATATAAATATCAAACAAATAAATTTTCTCATTGCTGCTTGTTTTTTAGGACAGCTAATATAATTGTTGCTATGTAACACATATTAGACAAATATTTTAAATTGTTATGATCAGATAAATTTTTTTGAAAATATATCATTTCAGGCTGATATCATTTTTCTTTTTCAGAACAATATTAAATGCTTCTAGGTAATTCCTGTCCTAAAGATACTTTTCTCCAGAAAGGTACAGAACTAATGAAATACCTAATTTATGTGTTGTCCATTATAACTGTTTCCATCAGTATTGGGGGTGATATATTACAGTATTACATGATATATTAAAAATTATACACATATATATTTATAATTTGAATAAAAAACATATTTTATAATTTGAATAAAAAACATGTTGTATAATTAATTAAACATTTTAGGGCCTATTGTCCCACACTCTGTGTTCCATTTTAATAGAATAAGTCTGCCAGCACTTGCCAAGTAGAGAAAGGTTAAATCAATTTAACTCTAAAAATTAGTTTAATATATATGCCTCAATATATATGACTATTATATTATATAAACAAAATTCATACAATACCTGAAAATCACAAAACTATGAATAATACTGTACAGCAAGTCATAAATATTAATCAAGAAAGATAACATTAACCCAGGCTCATGACACAGCCAGATTTAATAATATAATATGGATAAACAAGAGCACAAAATATAAAAAAGCACAACATATTACAAGGGAGCCATTTATTATTTATGAATGTACTGTTTATTACCCACATTGAATGTCTAATTTTATTGCCCACATAGAACTGCTTGTTTCATTTCGGAAGATTCTAATTATTACTTAGTGTTTTATTATCTTATGGATTCATAAAACACTAAACATTAAATATTATCTTATTCAGATTAACATTTTACCAATGGTATGTTAAATTTCAGATTTTCAAAAACGTGTTGTCTGCATTTCTATTTGCTGAAAATTTCAAAATTTTTGTGATGTTGATAGTTTTGGGAATTCCAAGTTGACGGAAAACCCCTACACCTTTACAGTCTAATTTAAAATTATATACAATAT
>JAUZNC010058951.1:0-17587 GCA_034780395.1 Vannuccia rotundouncinata
TGTATGAAAATTAATCCACGCATTAGAAAAGACAATTAAAAGTGTTACGTGTATATACACAGTCAAGGTGGTACAATGCTTTTGATACAATAAAGTCTGTGATTGAACATTTCCAACATCGAGTAAGGCTATAGACTTCAGATGTATCCCGAATGTGTTCGCCTGATTAAACTTTTACTTGTTTTACCAGCATCAAATGCAGAAATGGAGAGATGCTTTATTACACTTTGTAGAATAAAGTCTTGGCTTCGTAGTTCAATTGGGCAGAAACGACTGAACCACTGCATCACAACATCAGTTCATAAAGAATCTCTTGACTCTTTAGATATTAATTTAATAATTGAACAGTTTATTCAATCTCTCTCGGCGCAAATCCTTATTTTAATTTACTGACATTCATAACTACAAACTACTTACATGATATGCATATGTTTTTCTAAAAACGTATTTTTCGTGTCACACCTGTGTTTGGATCCCAATTGTTATGCGGTTGACAAATGCTTAATATCTTTTTATAGTTTAATTATATATTTATTATATAATTAACTATATCTACTTCAAATTATATATTTTAATTATTGTTATTATATTTATTATTATGATCATACCCATTTGAATGTCAACCGCTTAACACTTGGAAATTTTGGACTATGATTATCATTTCTATCCAGTAAATACATATTGTACGGCTACTATGGTACCGCCCTGGTATCAAATTACATGTGAATGAAGTGATGGTATAAAATAGGATGTCCATAATATGTACTTTAATAATATTTTGCACAAAATCGTTTAATTAAGAGAACTAAGTCTCAAATGCATTGTCAATGATTTTAAAAATTGTTGACTTTGTTCCATTTGTTTTTTTAAAGAATATGAATTTTTTAAGATGTTGTCAAAATAAAACATACACATCCATTTGTTTTTATTGAAGCTGGTCATTAAAGGCTTCATCAAATATAAAAGATAAGTACATATTGTTTTGCATTGTTAACGTCTTCTATAATTTTATCTGCACATCTAATGTTGCAATTAAAGTTGCACTTTGTTTCTGATCCTAATGTGAAACACAACAATTTAATCTAATAAATAAAAATATATTACCTAATATAGGTATAATATAAAAATAAAATAAAATCAAAACATTTTTAAATGATATTTATTTTTTTGGAAATATATTTTAACCAAGTAATAATGATTGTACTGTAATATTATGAAAATATTGTACAATACATTAATCGTAAACAAGATCTTTTAATTTTTCTTCTCCATTGATTTTAACAATTATAGTTCTTTTCAAGGGAAACATATATTTTCATAGATTATCCTAATTGAGATATTATGCATGCAGAGAGTGTAAATTAATAATTTAATAAGCAAATTTAAATTATCTTATAGCTAAAACATCAAACAACTGTTGAATATAAATAGAAAAAAACAAAAATATCATGTTTAACTAAAGCTATACGATAGCTGTATGATAGGTGTAATTTATCCTAAAGGTATAAACACTTCAACAATTAATTTGATTCCAATTGATATTTTTTCCCATTCATAATAATATTAAAGAATTGAAAATACTTGAATATCGCATTTTATGTTATATAGGGTATATATGGTATTAGGAAAACAAAAAATGCCAGTTTATCAAACTGCTTTGCATAATTAATGTTTAGATTATTGTGGGTCTGAAAAAACATTACAGATATTGAATTTCGAATACTTGAATTTTTAATTTTAAAAATCATCAAATGTGTCCAATTTTGGAGACATACCCTTCAGAGCTTCAGAAGAAGAAAGAAGGAATGGATGAATATCAGCACTATTTCAAAAATTTGAACCACCTTTTTAGATCTTTTGTTTTATTCCTGTTAATAAGTGTAATTATAAAATTATTATAAAAACATCCGACTCAAAACATAAATATGTAAAATTTTTGTATTGTTTTAATATATTATTTTTTATTTGAAGTTCATTATAATATTGTTCCGCTTATTTTGAACATATTAAATTTTACTAATTGGAAGGAGTCAGCTCAATATTGAATTTGGTCATAGGAACTAAAACGCGTTTAATTTGATTTGGTAAATATACAAAATACATTTTATTGATATCGAATAGTAGCAAAAAATATATTAACATGATAAATTTACTAAAATCTAATAGGTGGTTGAAATGTTATTTTTATAAAGTTAAAAATATGTAAAATCAAAATTATAAGAACTAATCACAATAACTGTGTTCTCGTTATAAAAATATTTTTAAAAATACTATCAAATTCTTTTTTTTCCTCTTGGAAAAATGGAAATGTCTTAGAATTGCAAAGATCCATTCCAAAGTATGGAAAAGTCATGGAATTTTTAATTTCTTGGTAAATAGGCTCAGAAAAGCCTTATATTTGTAAAAATTAGCAAAGTTAATAAAAATTCTTGCAAATTTTTAATATTATCAATATTATTAGTTTAATGCTCGATTAATATATCAAACAATTTTATTTGGTAAATTTCATTGTTTCATTTTTTTATTCATATTTAAATAACTTATGGATACACAGAAAAAGGTTGGTATATACTAAACATTTTACAATATATTCCAAAGGAATATTTTACCTTGAAAATTGAAAAAATTTTATATTAAATTTTCCATTAAATATATATTAGCATTAAAGTTAGTTTTAAAAAATATAAATGCAAATAATATTTTTTTTGACATAATATAATTGAAAAAAATTAACATATTTTTGGTATTTAGCAAAAGATGCTATATGTCAAAAAAAAAATATATAATATATATATAATAATATATTAATGATGTTTTAATAAATTATTAATTTGGGTATATATTTAATATTAACCAAAAAGTATGATAAATAGTTAAATCAATTAAACGCCTTAAATGAAATTTTTTATAAAAATAGTGAAATCAGGTTTAAATGACTATTCCTCAGTAAAATTGTAATATCAAACAAAATATTATTAATTTTATAGTTTATATTTTTAAATATATCATTTTTAATTAAGTATTTCTGCTTTTAAATATATTTCAAATAATATATGTTATTTGTGTTTTTATTTTGTTATCATATTTGTTTTATTAGTATCTGTAAATTGAAAAATAAAATTATGTATTATTACACAAATATTTAATTTACCTGGTAATAGTTTTAATATGTATAAAATTATTTTTGGTGCTAATGGCCATTATCCAAAACTTCTATTTATCCAATTTTTTTTGCATGACAAAAGTTGTACTTATTAAATTTGTTTAATTTTTGAAAGATTAGTAGATACATTATAACTAAACATAATTTATTTAAAAACAAACACAATGTATTAATCTATTTAGAAAATTAATGATATTATAAATTACTTTGTAAACACACATTAACCCTGCAATAGCATACATTTTTAATTCTTCAAATATTACATTGAGACCTCACCTGGTGTTGGCATTCACACTGATAGCACCAACCTCAGTCTGTATTGACTACACCAAAATCACCAGCTATTGCAGCATCATTTCATTAAGGTATTTGATGAACTGGTATGTGAATTTGTGGCACTTGTGCTCAATTCATGGGATAACTTGCAAGATTTCTTGTCAAATCAACCAAAACAATCAGTATTTGAACAATATGCCAGCATTCCAGTTTACATTCTTTTTTATAAACACAATATAGACATTGCAGTCAGATGTTTCACCCAAATTTAAAAACAATTTTGTTGACAATCCATTGTTTTTCATGAGTAAGGGGTAATGCATTGGTCTAGCATGTCAACTGCACCCTTTGTGACATTGTAGTCCAATATTATACCTACTTCATTGTTATCTATTTTTTATACTGTGGCAGTAGGATGAACAAATTAACAGGAGTGGTCTAAACCCACCAAATAAATAATATAGTAATTGAAAGTAGAACTTAATTAACCAGATGCATCCTACAATTATAAACTATCAATATTAATTCTATTAATATTGCCTTTCTCAAAAACAATATTTTTTTATAAAGGGTCATAATCTTTCTTACAATGATAATAATACTAGTAATATATAGTAGTCATATATTATATAACATTCAATAAATATAACTATTAAATTATATTATATATTTTTACTATATACAATATAAAAACATTGTAATGGAATATATTTTAAGAATTTTCAATTAATATATATTAATATAAATATTAAATGTATTATTATATATATATAAATATTAATAAATTTTAAGGCTGGTACATACCAATAATTTGAAATAAAAGCCATGAATAATTAAAGTCTCTGATTAAATGGTAGATATATTAATTATATAAAGGAATCTAGTTATCTTAAATTTGAAACTAGTTTTTATTTTTATCCCAATTTATAATATTTTATCAAGGACATTATACAAATTAACCAATTTCCCTAAAACAAAAGATTATCATCAGTAATATGTTATACTTACTTAAATAATATCTTAAACATGATGAATTATAGTTGATATAATTACAGATGCCAGGTATTTTATTGTATAAAAATAAATTTTAATATATGAACCTTTTACTATTCATCTTACTTAGTAATAAGACATAGCTAAACTCATTTAATATATAATTTGAAACTAACGTTTAGAGATAAATAAATATTTATTTTATTATCAAAATTACATGAACATAATTTAAACAAAACTACTATTTTAAATACTATGGGTGTATCAAAAAGACTTTGTTGACTATTGAATAAAATAAAATGAAATAATAGAATATCAAATATTATTATGTATACCATAATTTGTAATAAGTAAGAAGTCATTGAACATATTCCAAATAGTTATTATTAAAGGCTGCATTATTAAAGGAAGTTTGTTCTCCTGAGCAGCATGCTTTCCTGGTGGTACTGTGCTACTTACTTTGAACAGTGTCAATTAAATTATAAAGTTTGGTTAATTCAGTTGGATATACTCTCTTGTGAAGATTTGAGCTGCTCTAAATTTCAATTTGTAATGTGGGGACCACTATCTTTGTGATAATAAAATAGTTAGATGTTTACTAGATTCCTAAATTAGATTTTTATGAAATTTCAATTTCTGTATATATGTTTAAATATTCTTAGTTTACATAAATAATATAAAATTACAGATTTAACAATACTACATAATTTTTGTGTACCCTAGATCAATAAATTATTCAAATAATAATGCAAGACAAATTTGTTCACAAAATATTTGTTTAAAAAATGTTATGCTATATTACCTGGAGTATTGGTTAATTATTTTCAAATAAAAAGAAAAAGAATTATATTGCACACAAAAAAAATATTTTAGACAAATCAAAGTCATATTATTTATTAACGAAATATAAATTCTTGTAAAAAATAATGTTTCATAACGACATAACTTCATATTTATATATACATTAGACCATTTAGGACTACTTATCTAATTAATCTTTATCCATGAGGCATTTTTTAAATATTAATCTTTCATGACGTTTCTTAAAATGTAAGTATTAACTAGTAGTTATTATTTATGTCTTACCCTCGACTCTATTGTTTGTATTTCAGTTACGGTTCATTTCAATCATGGTTTCAAAGTTTATTTTTGTATTATTGTTACTAGCGCCAACAACTATAAAAACAGGTATGTTTTTCAATATTATAATATAATTTGTTACACTTTATTTCAAAATAGTATTACTATTAGCACTATATTAAGTAAATATAATACTTATTACAGCTTCGAGAAACGACCCTCTGGTTACTATATTCTTTACATTTTTATTATTAAAAAATGTTACTTCGAAATAATTATTTCTATGTTTAATTGGCTGTGTAATTTTAATAAATAATGTACCCACAGTGTTAACAGCCTAAATGGTGGGAGATCCATTTCCCTGTATAATTAAACCAGTATAAGTCTTACAGACAAGCGTCATTTTCTGTCAGCGGTTAAGACATTCTTTGAATTCCCGACCGTAGAGCCATTATCTAGGCAATAACTTTTTATGGGGGGTGGGGGGTGTATGGAAATTCATACTATGGTGTAATCTGCTTCCACTTAACTTGCAGACGAGGAAGCGGATAGCTTTTCAGATAAAGTGTCGTCGTCTGAAGAGACACTTCGCGAGTGCGAATGCTGGCGATGGCCTCAGTGCGTCAGCAACTGTTCCACTAGTAAGATCCTTCTACTTTATATCTTTTCTTGTCACCCTAAACAACTCCCAAACTAACACGACAATTCAGCGTTGTAGTCACACTTAATTAAGCTAGGTGCATTATGTGTCCTTGTCCAAATGAAAAGGTTTTCTTCATGTTTTCTTAAAATTCAGAAGTTACCATAATTGCATTTTCGTTTTAATTCTGCGATTAAATTCTGCATAAAACTCCGATAGTTCTGATATCTCTAGCTTTCACAAGAACTGGGACTTTCTTATTAGACTATATTCAACCTTCACCGACTGTAACAAATTTATTTCTATGTAAAAAACTGTGATATTTTTTTAATTATTATCAAGTCATTATCGCGGTATTCGGTTTTAGGGGTTTCATTTTTATTGGACAATATTTTTTTACATTTTGCTATTTCACTGGTTTTTAATGTATGAGTTTCAGTTTAAGGAGAGAATATATTATCTGTAAGTCACATGTAACACTATATTTAAAAACAAAATGTTGTCTATATGGGTGCTAAAAAATTAACGATGTGAATTTTGCTTACAATATTAATAACTTTCGATATAATTTTTTTAATCTTTGACTATAAAGGATATAAAAACATTTCTGTAAAGTATTTCAACTAAATTCTAAGAACTGATCGATATAAAACGTTGCAAATGTTTTGTAAAGATAAATAATATGAACAATTTATAAATTTTGATTTGATAACTTTTAAGATTGATTCACAGTTTTTAATTATTTTATATTTTTTTATAATAATTACTTAGTTCGTTTTTTTATTGATGTTTTCTGATATAGAAAATGTTATATTACATGGTTGAATAATCATATTGTACTTATTGTTATAGCGTTTTAAAATTTGTTTGCGTCCATTATATTTCTTCAAATTCAATAGTTTTCGTTAAAACATAGAATACTTTGGGTCCCTCTTTAATACGTACCTTAGTTACAAAACTCCTTCTCCTTTTCATATATGCATAATGTTATTTGCAATTTAGAGCAGTGCTCATGCATTATTCAGAGCTTCCTTTGTGTACCCCCTATTGAATGCACCGCCAATGTTCTCTCATTAATGTTGTCACCAGAAACGATTTTTCCCAACATCTATATTTACCTCTTATCTAACGTCTTGTCTGTGAATAATAAATAATTTCGACGCTTTTTATAGTTCCCCACCAACCAGGACAATTTACTAGCAATTTAAAACAAATAAAGTACATTTTCCACAATTACAAGATAACCAATTATCGCATAAACTGAATTAAATTCTTGCCAATGAGTCACTGCTGCCTTTATTTTTAGGAAATTACTTAAACATACCTTTCTAGAACACATAAAGTGCTCAAATAAATCAGTATAACAATAACTCGACAAAATTTAATATATCATATATTTTTAAAATAAATATTGTGCTACACTAATTTTTTGTCAAAGTACCTAATTTTGTATTTTAAAAAACTGTCGGGTTTAAAGTATAAAATGTAAAATATAGCGATACTATAGAATATAATTATACTAAAATAAAGACCTTCACATATAGCAGACATTAAGTTGTCCAAAAACACAACCTCATAATATATACCTACATCATTTCCATTTGAAGAATTGTAATATTTTATTATATTTAATGGGTTTACCTCTGATTAATATCTTCTGCACGGTCGTTGTAAAATAGAATCATTGAGATTTACTTGTTACTTTAGATCCTAGATTATATAACGAATACATTATTTTGGGTGCGATAAATATCTGTCACACATAATTCCACAAATTAAAAGTTTTATTTTTTTTTTAAATTCGTATTTATGAATTCATGTTTCGTTTTATTTAAGGTCACAAATAAAATGTACAAATAATTGTTTTAACTTAAAAGCAAGTATTTCGACAACGTTTTTGAAATCAACATTTCAAATATAGTTTTAGTTTCATAGAATTTGGTTATTTCACAGTAGTTTAAAACTTATTTTTAAATAAACAGAATTCGTATATAAAATGTCTTTTATTTAACTATTCTGTGAATGTCTACTATTATCGTTTATTATGGATTATAAGATTTTTTCCACCTAATTTAAAAACAAACCATAAAATTTGCACAATTTAACAAATGTATTGCATAATCTTATTCGTACTTTAAAAAAATAAATTTTTGAATTCTCTGTCGGATATAAATGTTTTTATTCTGAAAAGAGAAGAATTATACAAACGAAATTCATACTTATAACTGTATTTCAAGGAAAATATATTTTTTTAAGTTTATGATGCAGATATAAATATAATAAAAGATGGAATAGGTTTAAACAAATTCCACAAAACTTTATTTTGCTTATTGAAGGGTTGTGGTATTCATTACTTCCTTCTAAATAACTTCTGCCGCTCTAGGACGTTATTTTGATATGAGTATTTATTTGAAATATTCAAAATATTTATCAAAGGTTAATACTTATTAATATGGAAATACGAAACCTATACTAAAAGTATAATATGTGTTCATATAATGGCTAAAAAGGGAAATAATCAATACATAATAATGTTTTTCTATTGCTGTATTGATTAGTCAGCTTTTTCTTAGAAGTTGTTTTGCATGTTGTAAATAAATCGTTATATTTTAAAATTATGAATGCAAGATGTAGTTATGGGCAATATGTCTTAACCATATGTAATTGTTAACACATAGTATGCCCCAATCATGAAAAAATGAAATTCGAATGATATATTTATAATTAAGATACCACGTTTTTTCAACAAAGCTAGATTTTCATAGTTTTTGGGAATGAAATGATTATTAGAGTTTATTCAAATAATTCATAGACATCGCATTTGTTGTATAGGTATATGATTGTCTAGTATCTACAGTAGGTTGAAAAGAAAATACGTTATTACACATATATGAAAAAGAAGAAAATATAAATTTTATTATATATATCTATATAATACAAACATTGTCTATTGATTGGAAAACTGCATATATACATGCAAGAATTTACACACAATAATATATTGATTCAATTTCGAAAACGATTAACTTTGACAAATCCATAAATAAGCTCTATCAATATATATATCAATTTATTAACGGATTGTAAAATATTGATTTCAGTTTTTAAAAAGTCATTAAAAAATTATTTTGCAAAACACAAATAAAATTTTCATAATAACTGTTAATAAATTTTAATCTGGAACGATTTGTCTTTATTTTTTAACAGATTAATGAAATGCTTAATTTTTGTTTGGCACAATATTATCAATTATTTCTTTTTTTATTAGTTATATTTCATTTATATTTTAAATTAACTAAATTTTAAATCTGCTCACATAGTATCATAAAATTGAAATTTAGCATACAGAATATTATTAGATTTAAATTATAAATTCAAACCTTAAAGGCATTTTTATGTCCAATTTGTGCTATAGATAATTTCTCTAAAACTGAACTAATTAATGAAAATTTAATGTGAACTAATTTTTATAACAACTGAAAAGAAAGCCCACATTCTTTAGTTCATCTCAGTACATTTTACGATCAGAATGTGTGTTACCCTTGATTGTAAAGTAATAATCTTATGCAGAGCTATAACCATTGTCCAATTTACTTTTAACACTTATTTATTCTCCGGGTCACATTATCTCACATTAACCTATGCTACGAAGATCTCGTTTTAATGTGTCTGCGTTATACTCGCTGCTAGCTATATAAGCTATTTATTACATTATTGGTTACTGTTTCTAGATTGATCCTTGTGTGTCAATCAGACTTAATAATATCAGATAAATGTCCGGCTTGTAGAAATTAAGCCCGCCTCTTTTTTATTGCATACTGACAGAATTTTAGCCGCTGTTTGAAGATACCAAATTTATTTATGTATGCGTATATGAGACCTTATGACAATCGTAGGTATAAGTATGGAAAGTTAGTAATTTGTCTTCAAGTTTCATATCGAGGGTAAACGTCTCTTTTGTAAGAATTTTGGCGTGTAATGTATGCTCTAAACCTGAAAGTTTACCGCACGAAACAGTAGACTGTCTATCAGAACTTTATTGTTGCAGACATAGTAAAAGAAGAGGGTTCAATAAATAATTTAGAAAAATATTACACACAAGAGATGTATTTATAAATGCTATATACTCTATCGTATATTAAAATATTTAAATAGTTTTGAGAACGAGATTTTGTGCAACATTTTAATTGAATTGTGAGCAACAGTATAATATGTTCTATGCAATATATAAAAGCAGACAAAATTTGAGTTTTTCTAAATTTTCATCTTTAAAAAAATTGATTTGATTCAATCAACAAATTCTTTTTGTGGAAATTGTAGAGCATTCATTTATGAAACGATCAATGATCAAAAGTTGTTTGAAAGAATTGTAGTTCGGCACGTACTCTCTCTAGCTCAAGTCATTAGTAGTATGTAGTTAGTTACAGGAAACCTGCTTTTTCAATACTTTGCAAAAGGAGAATGCATCAAGCAAGGTTTGCCGGAATTTTCTCAACTTGCCCTCACTATCCTGACGTTGTACAGTCTGGTATATCATATTGATACCCTACCCCTCCTCCCTTCCCCTGGACTTTGGTTAATAGATCTGCTAATTAATACATTAATTACTAACGCTCTGTATTGTCCAAGGTAACTAGTGTGTAGATGTGTATTGTTATTAGTTCACAGTAGACCTTGCCATAAATTTGTTGCAGATTTATAAATATTACTAAAATAAAGAATCTCTTTTTGGATTTACTCAAACCAAATTCCGTTTTTTCGTTTTTTATTCCAGTGAAAGAATACCAATTATTTTTTATTGTTCATGGTGGGTACTATTTTTTCTCAAATGGGTAATATGTAACAATATATTTAGATTAATGTATTATCTTTAATCGGAACATTTAGATTAAATTAGTCTGTCCTATTGATCGTTTTTTATGTACTCTTAATGATTTTGAGCTAAAATTATTAAGTTGATCATTTTTCAATGTTGTATTGTTTCAATTTAGTTTTTAAATAATCAGTTTTTAAGTTCTTTTATAATACTCTTTCGTTTATAAACAATAAATTGATGCTTTCTCTTTGAATTATATTGTGGTGTGTATTTCCTAAAGGCTTTATCTGGCCCATTCAATATACTACCTAAATGTGTTTTTATAGCTGCTGTATGTTATCATTCGATTTGCAGACAAATATTTTTCACCAACGTTCTAGATACCGTGATATCGATTACGCCGTTTAAATCTTCAAAACCAGTCTCGGTTGCTTAATTGATATTTCTTTACTTTTCTTAACTATTATACTATAACACAGGATATTATGATTACTCACTAATTCTGTGTTACGGTCGTCTTGTATGCTTTGACCTTTTCCGGACATGGCACATAATAGATTGTAAGCTAGGTTCGACTTTAACCCCTTCCGTGGTGGTGTGGGTATCGGTTTTAGGGATTCACAGCCCGCTCCGTCTCCCAATGTCTGTTTAGCATTTGAGAGGAGAAATATTATTGAGAGCCTCCCTCCCCCACAAAATTATCGTTTTTCCCTTTTTGCTATTATAGCTGGGACGATAATATAGTCATTGAAGAAAGTAGGAGAGGATGGCAAAAGGCGAGGAGGCTTGTTAGCTCGCTAGAAAGTGAAAAAAGAAAGAGAGAAGAGTAAAGATTAGTACGGACAACTTTTAGTGTGGAACTAAATATATATATATATATTTGTTGAGGTACAGTTTGCTGCAGTAAGTTTCTCCATCACTGCTTTGATGGGTCTCTGAAAGATCATTTTATCAAGCTTACATCTAGAAAATGATGCAAACAATGAGTCAGTGACAATCAACCACACAGCTAGAGAAATGTAATTGTTTTATTGAAATTTGATCGAATCGTTAAATGACTTCGAATAGAAAAATGTCTGGTATAATTGTTTAAACGTTATAAAATATTTATATAAACAAACTAAGATTACATTAATTGATAAAATTATAAACGTGTACACATTAAAATTATGTTTTACATTATATTTACAAAAAACAGTTTGAACAGTCTTTACATAAATATTATAATTTATACTTTCTGAATTTCATCGCTTGTTGATATTTGGAATATTAAGAAATGTAATAATTCATTATATTTATATTATTTTTCAAATAATGTATTAGAACAAATGTCCTCTAAATATCACTCTCTGCTCAGGAAGGAGTATTTTGTTTACGCAAAAGTAGATAATCTATAGTATAAAACTTAAGTCGATAAATCTTTCTTAAAATTCAGGACTACTATTTTGTCAATACTAATTGTCTTCAGTTTCTTAATCTGTTAACATTTTTCTGATAGAATGTTAATCAACCATTTATCACATATAATGATTTCTATCTGTAAATACGATTTATATTATAGTATATGGGTTAGTAATTGACCAAATCATTTGTTTAGACACGAATACGTTGTTCTCTGTGTATTACAATTTACTCTATTATTCTTTTGCTTGATACTTGAAAATTTGAATAAAGCCATCATTTTGAAATGATTTAATTGATTGACATTTAGTATTAATCGATAAGTTTCATATTCATACAAAACTTAAATAATTGGCTATATACTTTATTCAAATAATTTTTTTAATTGAAAAATTACCCCATTAAACATGCTTTGCTTAGATTGTTTAAATTGTCTACAAATTATATTCTTTAATTAATTGTTCTTTTTTGAGTTATTTTCAAATCAAATCTATTTAATCTTTAAATGTCTGAAATATTTCACATTTTCTTTATTTGATTTTAAATATTGATTTATTATCATCTAAAGATGGAATTATAGAATGAAAAACTAATAACAACCCTGTTTTTTATAGTTTTATTTAGAAAATTGTTTCTAATTATGACTATATTTAAAATATTTTTTAGTAATATAGGTTATACTATATAAGTAAAATTTAGGAAACTGAGCTTTTTTTATTTCTTATAAAACACTTACCTTATTCATCCGTGTATAATGTACCTCTTTGAAATCAGTTACACCTCATGAACAGATAATTTTGATGTGTTAGAGGAAAAGTTGATGAAGATCTAGCTGACAGTCTTAACAATCGTCAAGTTGCACCTGGTGGCAAAGGTATGTTATTTGTATAATTAGGTTATAGTCTTTTTTTGTTGAGAATTCACTGACCTTCCACTGTATATAATGTGTATATTATTATGATTAATAATTATCTATAAGGACGGTATGGCACGGTTGTTTTTTATGAATCCTGTGTCGTGTAGACATCTTAACTCACTCCAGTAATGGAATAATGTAGCCCAGTATGGGGCTATAGGTGAAGGGCTCTAGGTGTAGGATACTTTACTGCATCTACGTAATTGATCTGGAAAGGGGGGTGTCGATTTAATCTTTTTTGATCATCTTAGAAAGTGAAAAAAAAGAACTCCAATGTGGTACTCAATAGATTACTGTAATACTTTAATTATAAGTTACAATTAGATCCACTTTCAAAATATCTTAACAGTAAATTCTTTCTATCTACTAAGAGATTATACTCTTACCAAAATAATTGATATATAATTGACACATTATCCTGCCTTGTATCAGACATTACAAAATTTCTGTGTATCTCAATTTGAAATTATTCTTCGAATTTGGGTACAGTGTACGCACGCGTTCCCTTGTTGAACAGCGTTGAACATACAGAAACATGTCTGACACATTTAATAATACGCTAACCACCTTTTCCAAACTACACAAAACCGTCCTCATAATATATACCGTTTTCTTTTTTCATCCCCTTATAAGTTGATTCTATTACGGAGCCACCTTATTTATGAAACCGTCAATCATCCTGCCCCAACAAGAGATATTATAGTTATAGACAAAATATATCTGTATGTGATGAAAATTGAATCGGATTGGATTCAAGTCGAATCAGCCGAACAAGAGAGAACGCGATTTCTACACAATTCCTTCGTGTGACCGTGCGTACTGCAATGTCTACTTCTTACAACCGTTTCGTCTCATCTGGCAGAGTACAGATTCGCCTTAGGAGACATGCAAACATGTGTAGGATAGGGAAGGTTTGCAGTTTCGATACAAGTTTTTGGGAAAGGTCTTGGGCTTCTGGGCACATGGCCAACCGGGCTAGTCAGCGACGCCAGTTTGTAAACGCACGTTATACAGATATTATTCACGGTAGATGTCTGACGATTGGTGGTTAAATTGGTGTCATGATTCAACCTCTGTTCTATATTAGAGTTTGTGTAACCCAATTATCAAAGCTAGTAGCCTGTATATGCCAATGTGGATGACATTAAGTCTTCAGTCGCTGAATATGGAAATGTTATGATACCTAGAATATATTGTGGTAAGGATCCTTCAGGTTTTAAGGAAGTAATTAATAAGTATAAACTTGGGAGCATAACTATTCCAAATATATAACTTAAATTCGATCATTCTGAAACAGACATTTATTGAAATAAATCTGAATTTTTTCATAAATTGCTAAAATGTTCCAAAACATAAATTGCATATTAAAATGTCAATGCATATATTATCATTGCTTTTTCAATACAATTAGCGCATGAATCTCAATGATTAAATCTAAAGCTGTTCAATAATAGTGCTTTTATAGAGGACGCTTGGGTACTTTTTACAACTAATGATATAATCTGTAGCCTCAAAATCTGCTCAAATAGGAAATGTTCGACAACATGTGACTCAATTTCTAATAATTACTAATATAATATTAAGTTGATATTTCCTAATAATATTTATCTAGATCGGCAAACTTAATTAGATTATGTCGGACATAAAAACGGGTAAAAGATAAAATGGTGAAATCCTGTCCGGCCCATAATGTGAAGTAGACCAAATTGGTCAGTATATCTTTGCACAAGTAAGTTCCTTTTATTTGTATACATCTTGTGAGGTCTTATTGTCGTATATGCTATATTTATAACAATATGTTTTCTGGAGAATTTTTTATTTACGTCAATTTAATTTATTTTAATCAGTTTGCTAATGATTTGCCCGTTTTTATTTAAAGAGTAATTAATTACGATATCAATGCAACTGGCTTGTTGACTTTTGATGTATCAACAAAGAACTGTATATTAATCGTCATTAATCGAACTAGGTAATTTCGATAAAAAAATAAATCTAGATGCAAAATATTAAAATGTTTTACTAAAAAGGTGCTAATTATACTATTTAAACTAATCAAATTAAACTTAAATGTATTTTTCTGAGTATTAAATTTTTACTTTGAATTAGTTGTGTATAATATGCAGTATTTCACTTTAAAATATTTGTTTAAAAAACTTAATTTGAAAGTGTGGGAGGTAAAACTTTCGTAGAAAATATAAGAAATTATTTAATTTTATTCGGCTCATGTCAACAAATTTGGAAAAATTTACCTTGACTTTAACATTTAGCAAATTACTGTTAAGAAGAAAATAATTTTTCATATGTTAGTCTAAAGACAAAAAGAAGGTCTTATTATAGACAAACAAACACGCTAACTTCAAACATCAACAATCGAAATAGTTAAATTAAAAAAAAGTTTCTTTACATCGTCTATACAAAGCAACTTTTATAGAAAACTATTTCACCGTAAAATTTCAAGGGACAAAATGTTCTAAAATTCGGTTTTCATCTTATACCTCAAATGACATCTACCCAATCAATAGTCTGTCCCGTATTATTCCTTATAGTTGGGGCCTATGTATCTTTAGATAAAGTGCTTTTAATGAAACTTTTTGCCCCAATCTGAAAGATTATTCAAGTGACAAGGGATCTTCATACATAGATATCCAGCCTCGAGTATAACACATCCTCAGAAATCATTGAACCAGCCTATAATACTCCCTTTCTCCAATCTTATCGCTTTCAGATCCTCTCCTGAAGACCCTTCTTGAAGTAGAGCATCGTCACCTCTCTTTCCTTCCGACTCCCTTTGTCATCGTCTTCCCCTATCAATCCCGCAAGAACCTGGCAACTTACGACACCTCAACGCTGAGCAAAAGAGTGAGAGCGCTGTTTTATTTTATTCTATTAAAAAGAATTAAACACTTTGGGACTTCCTTTTTATATACATTTTTTGTTGTATCGTCAGTCGTGAACGATGTAGACGATGCTAAGTTGTTTGCAACTTATTTAATTAAATAGTAATGAGAGGAGAGGCCGGTTCATCCCTCTGATTAAGAGATAGTCTATATAACACCTTTGTATGTAAACTTCAGTCAATTTAAAAGATATAGTTTGTCTATACTGAAAAATAAGTGGATTTGTGTAAAGCTTCGATAATTATATATTTTATTTTAAACAACAAAAAATTGAAAAGATAATTATGAGTAAATATTTAATATTTTCCATTTTCTAATCGTCAGTTTATTTACAGAAAACATGAAATACCTACACAGAATTAAATAAGAACTAATACAAAAATATATCAATTAAATTGTATGTTACTACAAAGCAGACAATTCTTCATCGAAAATATTGGAATTTTATGTTATGATCAATCCATATCTTTGTAAATTGAATTGATAGTATAATTTAATCAGAATTTAGAATTGGTATATAACAGTATATAGCAAATTTATTAAAAATCAGTTTTACAACTTATTCCTCTTTAAAGCACCCAGTATACTTTGGAATGCTAACTATACAATGTAATATTTCCTTATCCAGATGTCCTTATTTTTGTATGCTTATTGTACTTTACTTGAGAAATAAAAACATACATTTCGTTATTTTAAATATCATTATTGTGTCTAAATTTGAAAAGATAGTTTCCATGTGGTAAAAAAATATTTTCACAGGGAAAAGATTCCATATACTAGATTAAGAAGATTAATATTATGTATTGCCATAAAATAGAATCATTCATATATCTCAATATTACCTCAATGCAGCCAAATTATCTTATATCGATAAAAGTGAGAAAAGTGAACCATCTGAATAAAAAATTAGTTTATATACTAAAAAAAATTCAAGTCGACTATAGAATTGAAATGTCGTTTCGTAATTAAGTCGTTTACGTAATTTAAACTTAATTTTGTTTTTTATAAATATTAATAAACTGAGAACACAATTATATGTAATACATTTTTTGAGATAACATATTGTTCCTTTTTTGGCTTATACTGGTATAATAAATATTCCCTGTAGATTCCCTGTAGAAAAACACAGTTTCTGATCCCCTGTAGAAAAACACAGTTTCTGATTCCCTGTAGAAAAACAGTTTCTGATGCCTCTGTAGAAAAACACAGTTTCTGATTCCATTTTAGAAAAACACAGTTTCTGATTCCCTGTAGAAAAACACAGTTTCTGATTCCCCTGTAGAAGAACACAGTTTCTGATCCCCTGTAGAAGAACACAGTTTCTGATCCCCTGTAGAAAAACACAGTTTCTGATTCCCTGTAGAAAAACACAGTTTCTGATTCCATTTTAGAAAAACACAGTTTC
>JAUZNC010058951.1:28886-45464 GCA_034780395.1 Vannuccia rotundouncinata
TCTGTTACATCACATACTACTTACACATTTTGAAGTAATATAAAACCATATTACCATATAATTGTAAATTATTGCATATTTTTAGGGGTCTTGTCCAACAGATCTGCATTTGGAGAATGGACAAGCTTGTCGAGAGGGGGGTGCCCTTTGCTATCAGGGCCGCTGTCCGGCCCTAACCGCCCAGTGTCAGACAGTGTGGGGCAGAAGGGCCCATTCTGCGGGACGCGAGTGTTACCTTAACTACAACCTGAGAGCGAAGAACAGCTGCGGAAAGAATAAATGTCGTAGAGCGTGAGTTGTAATCCTTTTTTGTTTCAAAAACACGTTATAAATTATAATTTCTTTCATCTACTGAATTTACTAATTTAAGTCACGTGACTTTTCATTCAGTGACGTCATGTGTGGCGTTCTCCATTGCGAAGAGGGAGCTAAAAAGCCGGTCGGAGGTGTCAGTGAAAACCAGTTCTTCGTTAACTACATCTATCGGAAGGAGAGACGCATCCAGTGCAAGTGAGTGACGAGCATTGATTGCTTATCATTTATGAACTATAGTTGTGTCCTAATATTGCATAATTTGTTGTAAAGTGTATTCAAAATGTCCTCTCCCCCCCATCTTAGGTCTTTAGCGGATTCTCCAGACCGTTATGTACGTGAGGGGACTCGCTGTGCGCCCAACCATTTTTGCTTCGATCATCGCTGTGTCTCACCGGAGCAGGCGATTCGATCGCGGTGTCCCCACGGGCCCAGCCGGCTACTAAACCAGACCTGTTCTGCACGTGGCGTGAGACCTCATTTCACTTGTTATTTTGATAATCTATGATATAAATTGCATTAATTATTACACAACAGTTTACTTGTCTTTCAAAAGTTTAAAGAAAACATGGATTTTTCCGCTCCCTTCATTATTGTCTTACCTCACCCCCCCCTCCCGTGTCTCAGGTATGCACAAGTCTGGGACGGTGTCTCTGCTCCCCAGAATGGACCGGGTACGCCTGTCAACTAGCCAATAATCAGACAGACTCCACGTCCAACTACATCTGGATGTATATGCGCGCTTTGCGACAAGATCGGGCCAATAAGGACGCGATTGGAGTCTTGCCACCGAAAGGTTAGCACGGATTTTCAATTTTTTTTATGAATAAGCGAACAAACTTAACAATCAAGAAGACAAACATTCCACCATAAAAACGATTACAAGCAAACGATTACATAATATCAAAATGAAATTGATAAAAACGAATAGTATCACAACTGTGGCTATAATTTATCTTAGTTTATTATTAAAGTTATCGCGAATTTGGATCAATGGTCTGACAACGAACGACGGTTTTATCATATCATGAAGTTAGCCATGATTCTCTTGATCTCTTTCTCTTGCAGTAGGACCAACGCCAATGACAACCGGGTCTTTGATGATGATTCTGGGTTCAGTGATTGGAGGAGCTTTCGTCATATTCACCTTCTTCATAGTGTGTTACAGGTAAGGGTATCTTAATGACATAGTAACTCTATAACTTATTTGAGAAATAAAATTGTAGACGTATTGATGTATTGACACGTTATAAAATAGATGTGGAAATTTGTATACTTAACACGTACTTGAGAAAATAGTGTTGTTGAGTATAAACGATCAAGCAATAAATATTTAATATGTTAGAGTGTCATAGCAAAATATTGAAATATTTTTGAAAAAAATTTTTACAAATGATTGTCTTTTTTATAGGTTTACCAAGTATACATTTATTTCATATTTATAAATATGTATAAATTATAGATTACTTCGATATTTCATTCAAATCTATACTTTTAACAACGGTTTGATATCTAACTATATATCAAAGTTCTAACGTCGGAATTGTTTGACAATCAAGAGCAGCCGTATGAGGTTACATGTGCTGGATTGGTAGAATAGATTATCAGGTTGTAAATAAAATAATTAAATCTGAATTAGGGTTTTATCAGCTGTTTCTGTCAGCCTAAACAATTAACACAGACTTCATTCAATTCAATTGATATAAAGGACATTTAAATTTTTTCAAAGTACATAAATGTAGCAAACTATTTTGCTACTTTTTCGAGACATTCTGGCAGCTGCCTCAAAAAAATTAAATAATGTGGCGTCTTTTGTCATTTGTTTGCGTGCGCATATATCATTTCCATATGATATTTTTTTTTAAATGAGGCTTTTTTTGAAACACTACCTAAAAATAAAAGTAAAATCAAGGTTACGGCCCTGAAAATTTTTAGTATTAACTGAAATTAATTTCCTCCATTTATGCGAATAAGTAGTTTTATAATTATTAATATTTAACGATCAAAATCAATAAAGTGTATACTCAAGACAATAACTTTGAAGAAAGTTCAATACAGACAGTTTACGATTAATGCTTTGCTTTATCCTTTTTTAATGTTAGCTATGTAATGCGTTGATCATATTTTAAATTATCCTATACTAACTGTTTATATAGTGAAGTATAAAAATCATCATTCCATTTTAAATTAGTAAACATGTAAATACTCTAAAATTGTGCAGATTTTCATCATATTAAATGATTTTTATATATCAGAAGTGACACTAAGGTAGAAAAAATATTGAATTGTTACAAAACGTGATTATTGGAGATGTGATACTTTTGTGATGAAGAATTTTTTGTTATATGACCTGAGTGTAAAAATGTAAATTTAAAAGCCTTGGAATAATTTATTTTGGTGAATACTCCATGTTTTACAATCTCAATTTGACAGTCCAATAAAATCACCATGCTTTGTTTTAACTTGAAGATATCGACCTACTGATGTAGATCTAATGTAGTAGTAATGTATAAATATGTAAATATATTATGTAATATAAAATACATATTTTTATTTCAGAATTGATATAATCTATAGTTAATAATTATATAATCATTATTCAATAGTTACCTTAAACAATAGTATGTCACTTAAATTGTTTTTAAAACTGATGCTGCCAGGAAATACTGTAGCGTTAAAATATAATACATTAATTACATTTATATATGGATTTTAATTTATTAATATTTATTTAGTATTGATTATAAACCCACTATAATAACTAAAAACCGTGTAGATAAATAACTTCACTATGCTCTCAAAACTCTAAAATATATAGGCAATCTTTATATAAATAAATAAGACATAAAGGGCTGAATAAAAAAAGTATTTCTACAAAACCAGACTTTTGGAAGTCTTTCGTATCTAATCCACCAATTTAAAAATAAAGTATAAATCAACTTTACTTAGTTATTTAACAAAATAGCCTTCATTCATCTTTTTCGTCTCCTCTTTTGCAGACGTCGGTCCGGCTCACCCAAGAAGAAATACCATCGAGACGGTAGCTTAGAACTCAACAGCATTCTGACCAATAGTCGTCGATCTTCAGAGGCCGGGGGCTTAGGTGGAGGCGGGAGTCAATACCAGAACCGCTATCTTACGGCCTCCAATCCTGTGTCCGAAGTTGATGATGACAATATGGATAAAATCATAACCTTTGGCCCGACGCCATCGTATAAGTAGGTCATAGATATTGAATTATCCAATATTTTGTTGTGATTCAGATGAAACAAATCAATTGTTTTCTGGCAATCGAGTCATTGTTTCGGATCCAGTCTATAAGTAAGGTTTCATTTTGTCTTACTTTTACTTTAGAGATGACAAATTGATGGACATGATGGGAGGAAGCTGTTCAGCAACGCCGGAAGCCAATCATATAGGTCAAGGTCAGCGGCGAAGTTCGATCGATGACGAGAGTGATTCATCGGGGGGATCTAGGTCAGATCATAGCACGAATAAACAGGTGCGTGAGGTGGAGGCTATTAATTGTAATATTTTTTAAGGATGACCAATACACCCGGTATTTTGTATTGGTAATTCTTAACATTGGGATTATCAGGTAGTCGCCATCTTGTTTTACTGAATAGCGAGCCACTAAATATCTGCAATGTAGATTTTAAATTTGATTAATTGCAGTTTTAAAAACTGAAATTTGTTTGAAATAAACCTTCGAAATCTATTTTTGTCCTTTTTTTGAGTTTTAATCACATGACCAGGTTGATTTGTGTAATTTAAAGACTCTTACATAACTCAGACAATAATAAAGATAGTGCAATACTCAGTCGCAGGTAATTCAATAATAGACGAAATCAATGATTTCACGTTTTTAAAATGTTCAAATATATTGAAATAACTTTAGCGAAAGGTTACGATTTCGCTTTTTTAAGCAGTTCGACATTCTAATGTAAAATGTAATTAATACTTTTTATATTTTTTTCAGATTAACCGCATTATGGAGCGCTCGTGGAGACAACCAGAAAAAAGTATTCTCAAGAAACCAACTTCATTAGAAGCAGCCCAAGCAATGAGCGATGTACGTTCCTTTAATAAAAACTTCGCCACGTCATTTCAATTGTATTACGTAATTTTGTTATTTAAATAAACACTATCGGGATTCTTGATAAAAATGAATATTTAATACTTTGATATGAATGATTTTTAAAGACAATAATTTCTAAATATTGAACTGAATGTCACCGCTCAGGACCTCCACGACTGCTGCTCGTCCCACTCGAGTTCTCTCTCTTCACAAGCCTCCTCCAGTCTTCTTTCTCTTCGGAACACACCCGCCCAGGCCCCAGTCGTCCTCTGCAACGCCGGAAATCAGACCGACACGATCAACTCGCGACGCGTCCTCCCTCTCCCGCTGCCCCAGATCAATACTGACGACGTGTTGGCTGACGACGACTGTTTTGAGTGTCGAGCCGCGTCGTCCTCTGATTGGATAAATGCCCCGGTGACGTGGACCAATGACAGTGGGCCCTATCACACGACGGATGTGATGGCAGCCACCAGTCACTATCATTCGACTCATTTGGCTTTTTGCGCAGACCGAGGTAAGTTTTTTTTAATTTCTTATTGGCTTTTATTTATCCTATGAATAACTACAAGTATTTTGGTTTTATATCAATATGATTTCCGTTAATTTTGAGTATAATTTCGAGCCCTGCTTACTTATCTTATCAGACACTGGGGAGATTGTTGAGTCCCTCTACGATACAACGTCGCCTCAAGTTGAACCCAACCCCTTATTGGCAGCAATATCAGCCTATCCCGATGCCAATGGACGGCCTAGCAACGGCCACTTCCTCCACAACAACAAGCAGCATTTCGACAATCGACGAAACGCAGGCACCAGTGTCAACCCGAGCCAGTTTCATCCGCACTTGGGGGATATCGGCCAGTCTAGAATTAATAGTAGGTAGATTAGAAACATTTCACCTAAAATATCAACACTTCATCGTGTCTTAATCTCTTCACAGCAACCGAAGTGGGATGGTCTCGACCCCGTATTTCAGAAAGTCCCGCAGACAACCGGCGTAACACAGCCCTGCAACAGGCAACACCCCCAACTCAGCCGTTGAAACGTCTCCGAAATTCACCCCCGCCGCTGGATAGAGTGGACCATAACCTTGCCTACCTGAACAATGCTTCTCGACATACCAACCCGAATATGATTGGTGAATAATGCTTTTTAGATTTAAGAGGTTTTCGGATATTTACGGTTAATAATTGGATTTACTACAATGTTAGTACAACATAAATTTATTCATTGCTAAATTTCATTGAAATGGATAACTTGTGTAATATACGGTTAATTATAAAATAATTATTGTATTGATTAATAGTATAAATAGTATAAATACAGGCCATATAGTTTAAGCTTCATTTTTGAACTAATACTTGTTGAAGTTACACTGTTAGAAAAGGTTCTTGAGTATAAGGTATACATTAGAAATAACTCTTTTTCGGAGCTGAAGAACCTTTTATTTCATCTAATAACCTTATTAAAGAACCTCTAAAAAGGTTATTGACGACAAAGATTCTTCAGAAAAGTGTTTTTGAGGAAAAGGTAATTTGAAAGGTAACTCTGTTAGTACCTTATTTCTAACATTTTATGGTGTTGTTGGTGTTGGGGGTTGTGTTGGTGGTGTTAGTGCTGTTGGTGCTGTTGGTGCTGTTGGTGGTGTTGGTGCTGTTGGTGTTGGTGTTGGTGGTGGTGTTGGTGGTGCTGTTGGTGTTGGTGGTGTTGGTGGTGTTGGTGGTGTTAGTGCTGTTGGTGGTGGTGGTGCACAATCACCCAAAATTAATCATTCACAACAACATCGTCCCTCGCTGTTCAGGTACCGGAGCACTCAGCTCCACGGCAGCCGCTCTTCTCAGCTTGCCCACCTTCGGGGAGAGCTATCCCGACCCAGAGGACGACCTGATCAGTGAAGTGAGTATCTCCGCATATCGAAGGACGGACGTCGACTATCCCGAGGATGATGAACTCCTCGCGGTGTCCGAGCTTGGCGGGGCCTCCGAAGTCCAGAGTATGGACGGGACCTGTGACGAGTCAGACACCAGCTCCCTGCCGGACACTTGTGCAGATCTGCTTCATATGGCTAATCTGGGACATTCGTGTCGGCCTAACTCACTGCTCAATGACCTCAATACGCATCAAGTGGGTCAAATGCTTCGTTGCTATCGTCGTGATCATCTTGAGTAAATGCGCTTCCTTAGAAATATTAAATTCGGGTCTCAATCTTGTCCTTCAGCAGCATCCGTTCCGTCGACCAATCAACCAATCACACGTCAGCACGCGACTCTCTCCCGAACTTCCGCCTCCGCCAGGAATGCTGTCTCCTGGGGGCGCTGGTAGAGAGAGGAGTAGACAACCCTACGTCAATAACTCCGGACAATTGCAGCAGCAAGCCAAACTAGGTCTGTCTCCGGCCACACTACTGGAATTGGCCAATCGGGAAGAAAGCGCGCTTAGGCGACAGAGTTATGCCCGAGCCACTAATAGCTATGAAAGTCTGGACACTGCCGGACACTGATTCTTATCAACCAAGCATGATTGTGAAATATTTTACCAAACCCATTTTTACAATATCATAATGTTCTCATTTCCAAAATCAAATTATCAAAGATGTATTTAAATATTTTGCTTTAGTTGAATTATTATTTTGTTATCTTGATAATCTAATAATAATTTAACTATTTAACAGTCGAGTGACATTTAATCTTAAATTCAGAACTCACTAAATTGGAAAATTTGTGCTATATCAAAAATTAAATCCTTCTATTATTTTTGTACATTATTTATGACTTGTAAATATTTTTTTATTAACTATATATCAGCGTTAGGATATAATTGAAAATTACAGAATATAACAATATTGATTAAATGAAAATTATCGACTGTTGAATATATTTTCAGACTTCACCTATTTATGTATCTATCTATATTTAAGAGTTCTTCAATTCGTGCTAAATGATATTGCTCCTTTTCAAACTGTACACATTTTAAAGAGAATATGTCTGTTAATAAATATACTCGTGACGAAAACTACGGAGTACACACTCTAACACAAACATTTCATTGTTCATATTATTTGTTGCTATCGTTTTTGTTGAATCACTTATAATAAAAACCGTTTTGTACGATATTTCTACTTTGTATAGAAAATTTATAACAGTATTTATTTTCTTTCTTATATTGCATTTATTTTGTAAATATAGTAACATATCGTTTGTGATTATTTTTTCCTTAAAATAAATTATTGTGCCTCGCTAGGGTCTGACAACATTGTTTCCAGTTTACGCGAAGAGAACGATCGTCTAACGCGAACAATATAGTCATTTATTTTATAATTCAATGAAATGTAACATCGGAACCGCTTTCTTTTATATGTTATAGCGATCTACTTGTTCGTTTTTCTTAGCTTGCACTAATTTTGCTAATTTTTGTACAAAATGTGAAATCGGAGTTGAAAGCCCCTTCTTCCGAATATAATATCAAGATGATAGTCTAGGATGTTTTCTGATAGATTATATTATCGAAATTAGAAAAATTGAAGAACATTTTTAGGCAGTTTAATTAAATATATAACTTAATTTTTATTGAAAATTTTTTTTAATATTTTAAAATCAATTAAAATTTTGATGTGGATTCATGTTCTTGATTATCACATAATATAAACAATTGTGTCATTTACATTTATATAATTACCATTCTGTAAAATTTCGAAGAATGGTAAATTTGGTAAGATGAATTTGTCAAGCTGTTCTAAAATTTCTTTAAATCACCTCTCTAAAATAATATATTTTATGATGATTCTCTTAAAATTGTGTTGATTGATTTTACTTTTATCATCTTTGCTCACATTCAATATACTCTCTCAGTTTTAGCATATAGATTCCGGCAAACATACTAACTTAGATCATGGATAAAACATAAAAATTCCTCAGAGATTTAAGTTATGTATCTACAATCTGTATAAAAACAAAATAAATAGAAAGAATTGCTACGAGAAAACTAATTCATATACTAATACATGAGTGTATTATATAGGTTGCAGAAGAACACATATAAATTTAAATAAAGCAACTACAATCGTTTAGATGTATACATTATATGAAATTCTGTAGGACGCAGGACCGCATGAACATTTTATGGGGCCAGGGGCAAAGTGGGCTATATAGTGCCTCATAGTTATATAATATACAAAAATATTTTCACTTGAGGAGGGGTTCCCCATTTAAATGCGGGGCTGAGGGCAACTGCCCCATTTGCTCCATGGTAACATCTGACCAAAAAGGAAACCAAGAATATATCTTTTTAGTTGAAGAATGAACATTAGATCACCCTACAATTCTGAATTACAGAGCGTTCCAACCACTATTATAGATACTGTAAGAGGCCGAATAATGAAATATGGTTACATCGATTCATAAATATTCGCAATTGACCAGATCCAACGATTTTTTGATACTAAATTTTAAAAGAGTTTTATCATTTTTTTCAATATTAGTGTATGATATAATTTTAATATTTGTTTACTAATTTTCAATAATACAACTTATATATTTAAAAAGTTAAGTATATTTATGTTTAACCGCTATTATGTGTTCATGTGTATTTTATGTAAATAATTTGTTGTACCAGATTCACTAATATTGTTGTTATGTTGTTATATCACAATTAGCATTGTTTATATTGTTCAAAATTAAAATGGTCAAAAAGTGCAGTTTTAGGGACAAAAATATCCCTTTTGACGATCTAGGGATTTTGGAATTATCAATACCCTATCTGAGAATGTATTGTCCTTTTTCTATCTATTGGTTATACATTTATAGGGAATCAGATACTTTCTTTTTGAGACAAATGTCTATGACGTTATGCATTGACATTTAAAAAAAATGGTGTATTTAGACACTTTATATACATGTTTCTATTTATTGGTAATATATTATAATCTAAAATTCATTATAAAGCAGTCATTTGTAATTTAAAGTTTTTTTTGCTTGGATAGAGAATTTACATGTTATTTATGAATTTGGCGGCCATTTTCAATGTGGTTCATTTTGATAATGTTCCCGTGATCACATTTTGGTAAACATTTTTTGGTAGGATCTCATATACACGTAGATGAAAAATCAATAAAAACTAGATTTTTAACAATTTCTATTAATTAAACTTTTACCATTTTTACATTTAAACTGTATAACGTGCTCTTATTGATATGTAATTTTAGAAGATCGAATATTCAGATTAAAAAGACATTTATCGTCATTCTAACTATTCTGTCTCGCAGATAGAATATATTGATAAAACATATTGTCCAATTTCTGTTGTTAGAGATACCAATTTGATGTGTATAACATGTACTATCTATTGTATAACAGCTCCCATTCTTGTACACTACTTTGTTCTGGGAAAAAAACTAGACCAACCGATTATTTAAGCCAACTAAAGTGTGCAAGTTATGTACATATTTCAAAGGATACAACAACAGACTTTTATAAAATATTTGTAACTCGTGATAAGGAATAACCACTTTATTTTCGTTCAAAATAATCTCATAGTAAAAGAAGGGGTACCGATTCATCTTAAGTCTTCAAATAATCTCATTTTTACTGAGTCTGGATCATCATGGACTTCTTCGATGTACTCGGGAAGCTCCAAAATGCAAACACCGTGGGTATGGAAGATTTCGCTGACAAACTTAACTTCTTTTACTCGGTGATTATTTTTCTTTTGTGTGCCACCATTGTCACCGCCAAACAGTACATGTGGTCGCCAATTGCCTGCTACATGCCGACGGTTCCAGGGGGCAAAGATTTCGACGATTATGTTGAGAATTATTGTTGGGTCCACGGGACCATTCCAATACGGGACAATGACCCCATTGTCAGCACAAAAGAGGATTGGAAGAAACTAGATGAAAACCGCATCTGTAAGTTTACATTTTTAATTTAATTTTACTATTACAATTATTCGAAGATTACGTATTAATTTATTAATTTATTTGTTTATACATTTATTAATTTGTGAGTGTGAACTGACAGACAATTATGAAATTATGAATTTATCGGTTTGAAAATAAAATCCTTCCATTTATAGGAGTCGAAAATGTAACTCATCTAACATATTAGGTATTCGAAATTGTTGTACTATAGGATTATATTTTACATTTAATAAATCGTTTTATATTATAATTTGCATTTTTAAAGTGATACATAATTTTTTTCTTCTGTATTGTTTTTATTTATTCATTCAAATTTATTGTTTTCGTTTCATTCATTCAAATTTGGGATTATATAAATTTGCACTAATATACAATGAAAGCTCGAGTGTGTCTTTTATTTTATTTTATTTTAATTAATATTTTATCTTTAATTAATTGGTTTTGTTTCATACAATGATATATTGCAACAAAATATTTTTTTATAATATAGGGAAAATGCAAGAATTCATACCTATTTTATTTCATGATCAGAAGCTGATCATACTATAACAGTATGTCAAAAAACTGTTATCAATTAATTTAGCTAATAATAGTTCACATGGAATGCTTAATATACTTAGTTATATGTTATTAGAATATGTTACATTTAAAATAATAAATCAAAGGAATAAAACAAAAGAAAATGATTTACATACATCTAGCAATTATAGCTAAATTTATTAAAAAAAGTTTTTCCGATCGATAGCGAAAAATTAATATTTTGTGAAATAATGATATAAGGAATACATCTGTGTACCTTTGGAATGATAAGTTTGTCTTAATTTTCTTACTCAAATATTCGGGTTTTAGGGACTGCACGGTTCAAATAGGATGTTACTAACAAGTATAGGTATTCACACTGCACGGTTATTACGACCTGCATGTTTTTTGGGAATAGTAAAATTATCTACCCTGCACGTTTATTAGGAACTACACGGTTATTCAGAACACAAAAGTATGTGATTATATTGAAATAGACGATAGTTTTGTTTTTCAGTAGTATGACACAATCAAAAATTTTAATTTTCTCCCTGATCGTCTTGTTTATTATCAGACTACTATCAATGGATCCCCTTTGTTCTTGCACTACAATGCATCCTATTTTACATTCCTCACATCTTCTGGCAGATTGTCTGCTACAACCAATCAGGAACTGACCTTGAGCATGTGGTTGCTATGGCGAGCAAAGCGGTATCCAGGTAATATATATATGTGGTAATTATTAATTTATAATAATTACCACAGTTTGTAATACATATTCTAATTGTTTATTGTATTTTACAATTAATTATATTTATATTTACAATAATTGTAATCCAAAATGGATTGAGGTTTCAATAATATTTCAAATATTTCTTATCAATTTCTCAAACAACTTTCATCGAAATCCCCTTTAAATACATTTTCAGTGATCCGGAATCCCGGGAAAAAATAATTGCTCATGTGACCAGCACTTTGGAGGACATGCTGGTTCAACATCGCGACTACAGAACCGGCCGAGTGGCCAAATTTCGACGACGGACCTTTAAACTGTGCTCTTTTTTCGTGATCAGTAAGAAACTGGGAACTTGGCTGGTGGCCACATACATATTAACAAAGTTTCTTTACATTTTCAACGCTGTGGGTCAGTTGTTTTTGATGACGCAATTTCTCGGATTTAATTCCAGCATGGTGCATTTTGGTCCGACGATTGTCAACTACATTCTCAACGGTACTTCGTGGGAGAATACTCTCATCTTTCCACGGGTATCGTACTGTTATATTGACAATGTGCGTCATCTCGGCACGAAATCGAATGTCTTCATTGCCCAGTGCTCGCTGCCAGTAAATATGTTGAGCGAGAAGATCTATATTTTCCTCTGGTTTTGGACTGTTTTCGTTGCCTTGGCTACCATACTATCCCTGCCCATTTGGATTGGACGAATTTCCGTTCAAAACAGCAAAATTAAATTTGTCAAAAAATATTTGCGAAATGCAGATGCTCTGTTAAATGAAGAGATTCCGATGATACGGAACTTCAGTCGTGAATTCCTGCGTCATGATGGTGTCTTCTTGCTTCGTATGATCGTGCTCAACGCCGGGGATCTCGTGACGTCACGCATAGTCACACAGCTTTGGGAGACATATAAGCAGAAATATAAACATCGTGATCTTCGAAATGACACCGCTTTGGACGATGAATTCAACAAGGCGTTGCATTTAGATCCTGATAATGAGGGAACGGCCTTGAGGAAAAGATCCAGTGCCCCAGAAGAGAAGAACCCCAAGGAAGAATTTGTCTAAATGTGATTCGAGTTGGGCTTAGCAAATTAGTTTCTATTGGATTTTGATAGACAGCATAAAAACATAAACATAAAATATGAACTAAAACATTTGTAATAGAATATTAAATATAATTTTATCTCATTAAAATATCCGTCTATGTTTTAATTTAATTGAACGAGAATCCACTAATCTTTTAATAACTTTTTGTTTGTATAATTAATCACTGTTTGCGAAATCGTTATTAATATAATTATAATTAAAAGTATTAATAAAATTAAGCTGAAAATGTATTTATTAATAGCAATTAACTTCAACGGAATAGGATTTTACAAAAGTTAAGTTTTTACCAAAACCATTGAAACATATTACACTAAATACTCTGTTGTTTAAAGTAATGTTTATGCCCAAAACCTACAAATTATTTTAAAAGTTTGAGCTGACTCTACCGAGAAATAATTTTTTTTATTCATTTAGTTTGTTACATAATGAGGAATTTAAATTAGAAGTGAGTGTCATGCAAATAATTATTAAAATGAGTCCAAACATAAATATATAAAAATGTGTAATACAGTAATGTAGAATTACTAATTCATGTCTATTCTATGAATAATTGCTTTAAATATTTATTATGTTAATATTTCAACAAATTATTTATCAGACTGACGCATATATCATTCTTTATATTCTGTTCTATATAATACTAGTGTAATAATGATGATCGACAATATTTTACACATTTATAACCCTAGAATTTATGTATTATTATTTAAATCGCAATTCAATAAAAATATGAATATAAATTTCTTCTTTTCATTTTGTAATTTTACCTACGTACACTCTACTCAAAACTGTGTTTGATAATTTGTTGTCATTATGCTGCATTTAAACCTACTTTTTGTTCCCATTTATTTGATAATATTACACCGTTTTTCTTTACAATGGAGAAAGTTAATAACTTGAAAATGTAGTTATTACAATGTAATAAAATTGAGATAATAGTTTAGTTTTGCCACCGTTCCAAGTTCACACCTTTCTATCTCATTAAAAATACATTTTTTCGAAATGTTCATGTCCGTCTTTGTCATCTCAATATTTCTGAGAATGTTAATAATTCATTTTATTTAAAAAGATGTATGTTCTATTCTAGTAATAATAAAGATCTCACGATATGGTGGCCTTTGAACTTCTTGACCTCCTGAATAAGCACAAGATAGCAACCTATGTGGGGGTGGAGGACCTTGCCGACAAACTCAACTTCCTTTACACAGTGACCGTCCTCATTATTCTCACAATCATCGTCACAGCCAAGTCCTACGTGTTCGAGCCGCTTTCCTGCTACACGCCGACTGTGGCCAGCGGTGAAAATGCTAACTCCTACATGAAAAGTTATTGCTGGGTGCACGGCACAATACCGCTATCCAAATTGGAAAGCATGCCAGATACAGAGGATGACTGGAACTACATGGACAAATCCAGACGAATTAGTGAGTGCTATACTAGTCAAATTAATTATTATGAGATAAAATTATGAAATTGGCAACGATTGGCAGTAGTAAGCTTGCATTATGTTTATTAAATTAAATATTTGTAACGATACTATTTGTAAAAGTATATTTAAAGGGTACATCTTTGAAATTTCTGAACAACAAACCGGATAAAGAATCAAAAATTAAGTGTATTTAGAAAAATTTATATGAAAAAAAATATAGAAAAATAATATAAATCTCACTGTATAAATCGTAGTATACTTTTTTAATGTAACATAAACAATGTCAATTGGTTATGAAATAAATAAATTAATTCATATTATATTATATTATATTAACACTAATATTTAGAAGATATTTTAGGGGTTAATATTACACATGTGAAATGAATTGAAACATTAACTATTTTCAAATAGTGGATATATCACCTTTGCTCATTCAAATCGTCCAAAACCTTTCAATATAAGTTACATCCGTCCTTTCTAAATTTTATTATCTAGGTCATATACAACTGTAACGCTTTTCTGTCTATTCATTTAGATTATTACCAATGGGTGCCCTTTATGCTAGGCTTGCAATGCATCCTATTTTACACACCACGTCTCATATGGCAGTTAGTCTGCTCCCACCGAATGGGCACAGACTTAGAGCTCCTTATCTCCTCTGCCAACGAAGCTGTCCACGCGGAGGACGATCAGTCGCGGGATAAGGTCATTGGCAATGCTGCAGACAATCTGGAGGCAATGCTGATGACGAATCGAGACAGGCGGACTGGTCGTTTGGCCAATATGCGTAGAAAGTTGCATCATACCTGCTCCTTGTGTATGGTGAGCAAACGATTGGGCACTTGGCTGGTAGTGGTGTATCTGGCCATTAAGGTGTTGTACTTCGCTAATGCCTGTGGCCAACTATTTCTCGTGAAAGTATTCCTTGGTTTTGACGGAGGACTGTTTGCATTCGGGAATAAACTGATGGACCAGATGTTCGCTGGAGCCGAATGGAATGAGACTCTGATATTCCCCAGGACTAGTTGGTGCTCAGTTAAACTGCGTCATTTGGGTGTTAATTCAAACCGCTATGTTTCGCAGTGTACTCTGCCAATAAACATGCTCAACGAAAAAATCTACATATTCCTCTGGTTTTGGATCGCACTGGTCGCTCTGATAACCCTCTTCAGCATTCCCACCTGGTTTCTTCGAATGGGAGTTCGCAAGAATCGATCTCAATTCCTCAAAAAGTTCCTCCGAATGGCGGACAGTTATGATAAGCGCAGCGACAAGAGTGTGGCATTCGACTTTATGGAAGAATTTCTTCGGCAGGATGGAGTATTTCTGCTTCGTATGATGTCGCTCAATGCTGGCGATCTCGTTACATCCCAGGTAGTCGGCAAACTTTGGCAGAGTTACAGAGTTAACCATCAAGTGAAAAGTTAAACAAACTCAATGTGATAAATAATAATCACTCTATATTACTTTAGATACAATTTATTTACTGTTCCAGTTAGACTATTTGGACATGTCCACTAGCAATGGAAGTAAAAAGAATAAAAAGCCAATTAGTAGATCAATGAATTGTGTTTTTTTATATATGTTGTTTATAAGCAACGAATAATATTGTTTTATGGGCTTTATCTACCATTATTATGATCTGAATAAATTGACTTGTAAAATTAACAGAATTATTTAAAAAAAAGATTTATTATCTTTCTATATATAAAAATTTTCCTGATTGAGATTTGTACTTTTTATCAATTTAGTTTTATTGTTATTATTTTATCCAGTTAAAGAGGTTACACTTAAATCATCATTTGTTATAAAAATGTTTAACAAATATTCATTTATTCAGTATCAGATGCTTTATTACAAAAAAATTGTCATAATATTTATATACATTCACATTCACGTTTTCATTGCAATTATTATTGGAAGACTATACTTATAATTCAGACATATAAGCGCCTGAAAAATAAAAAAATATTTAAGGAATTAGGAAAAACCTGTCATTCAAAAAGGACATATACATAAAATTTGAAATATCCTATGCATTCCAAATTTCATACAAACACCTGCAGTTTCGCTCTACAACATACGATTTTTACTATATATATACCTATACCTCAATCAATATAAAAGTTTTAATGAAGGTACATTCTGTTAATTACGGTTGCATTGTTGCTTACTTAGTATAGTGGTTAAAGTATCTGACTATAAATGAGGGTGGGGGTTGATTGTTAATATTTTTAAAATTATTTTTCCAATTTCAATTATTTTATTAAATTTGATTATTTGATATTCGTATTTTTAAAACAATTACCAGTAAAACTATTTTTCCTAGTTGCAATAACAGTTGCATAAGCTATAGTTGCATTGATATTACTTCGGTCAAAGAAAATCATCACTTGTCGAAATTTTAAAGCACATATATTGTTATTATTTGAACACATTTCTTGATAGGGTATTTTAATTATGAAAACTTTAATT
>JAUZNC010058952.1:0-10695 GCA_034780395.1 Vannuccia rotundouncinata
ACACTTGACAATGTCTGAACACTTCTACACTTGACAATGTCTGAACACTTCTATACTTGACAATGTCTGAACACTTCAATACTTGACAATGTCTGAAAACTTCTACACTTGACAATGTCTGAACACTTCTACACTTGACAATGTCTGAACACTTCAACACTTGACAATGTCTGAACACTTCAACACTTGACAATGTCTGAACACTTCAACACTTGACAATGTCTGAAAACTTCAACACTTGACAATGTCTGAATACTTCTACACTTGGCAATGTCTGAACACTTCAACACTTGACAATGTCTGAACACTTCTACACTTGACAATGTCTGAACACTTCTATACTTGACAATGTCTGAACACTTCAATACTTGACAATGTCTGAAAACTTCTACACTTGACAATGTCTGAACACTTCTACACTTGACAATGTCTGAACACTTCAACACTTGACAATGTCTGAACACTTCAACACTTGACAATGTCTGAACACTATAACACTTGACAATGTCTGAATACTTCAACACTTGACAATGTTTGAACACTTCAACACTTGACAATGTCTGAACACTTCAACACTTGACAATGTCTGAACACTTTAACACTTGACAATGTCTGAACACTTCAACACTTGACAATGTCTGAACACTTCAACACTTGACAATGTCTGAACACTCAATAATTTAAATAAGACATTCCACATCATGTAGCTATAACATACGTACATATCTATTTCATTTATTAATATTTCTATTCTATAGAGATATCGTTAACAATATTATTTATTAAATGAAGTCTTAATGTACATTGTTACCTTTCTTCAGGTTTAGAACTTCTCAATGTTCAAACACCAGACCCCTTCCTAATCGTCCCAAATATTCGCCACCGTCCAAGATTCTTGTCAAATTGGGTCTTTTTCTTCGCTTCTTTATTCCTACTCTCCTGGCCTCTTCGTATCTGGATTCTTTCTCAAACTGCTTATCTAAACTTTCACGTCCAGAAAGCATTTGGCAACAATTATCTTGCGGAAAACGTTCCTGTCACATCGGACGATTACGCCTTACCTCAGCAATATACTGGCTTCCTCCACGAATCTGACCTTCCTCTAGATGCCACCTTTAACTCTGTCAACATCAGCATGCTTCCTCCAAGCTATTCAGAAGCACTGCGTCTCTGTATTAGTGACGGCGATGAGCAGAACAACGAGTCCCTCATACTCACCAATCCTGAAAGCCGAGAAGCCCACAACGACCCCGTTTGCACCGTATCTAAGCAAATTCATCCTCCCAACCTGTCGTCATCGTCTATTAGGTTGACACCAACAATCTACAATGCCTTACGCCGCGCGCCCAGTGACCCCAATATTGCAAGTTGTGTCATGCCAAAGCTCCCCACCTCGCAATCATTCTCATCCGGTTTTCGAAGGAGCAGCAGACCGCTGGCAATTCGCTGCTCATTCCAAAGGTCAGGCAGCTCTCTCCGAAGATCGGAGTCGTGGCTGTCAAATATATCTAAACATCTGCGCAGAGTCACTCGTAGTTATTCTCTGCTCCCCATCGAAACTACCGCAACTGAGGAGCAAATCGGAGAAAGCTGCGATCCTTCCAAAACAGTTGCGACATCCGGAGTGTGACGTTTGTGTTGCAGTAAAAGTTTTACTTTTTGTAAACTAACATGATAGTATTCATCATATTTAGATTTTTATATTGTTTTACTTTTATTTTTTATCGTATTAACTGAAAATTAACAATACTGTAGAACGTATAAGGTGTTATTATTGCTATATCGAAATGTAATAATTCCAATTTTTTAAAATAAATTTAGCTGTTTTAAATTAAACTTTTATTCTATAAAATATTTATGGATGAAACAAACAAATATTTTTTACAGAAAATTATTATTTAATGGTTTAATTAATGATAAAATCATTAATTACTAATAACGATTTTAATATCATACTTTTAACTCAATTCTTAACAAGAAAATTTATAGTCAATTTTTCAGATAACCAATGAATTTATCTAGTGATTATCTTGAATGTGGAAATTCACTAATCTAAATAGGATCCAATTAACTATTAAGAAAAAATAATTATTAGAAATATTTCTTATTTGATAAGAGTAAAAGATTTGAGGAATTATGTTCAAAAAATATAACAAAAATAAGTATTTCTAAGTCTAATTATGTCGGTATTTCAAAATTATACTTTATTGTCAGTTTATAATTATATTCTACCAGCCTATATTATAGGAGTCTACAAAAAATTATGCTTTAATAATATTACATTGTAAATCAATTGTTTTTTATATATAAAATATATTTTTGTTGCCAATTATCATAAATTCTCTATGATTGTTATATATATATATCTACAATTTTTTGTCGACCTCTATTAATACTTAACATTAGTCAGAGCCCAATTTTTATTGAACAATTCAACTGAATGATTTAAACAAAACTGCGGAAATTATTTCATTTAATCACTAAAAATGTTTTGTCAACACTTTGCACATAATTCGAAAATAAATTTGCTTATTTAATCTTTGTTGTTATTTTATTTGAACTTCCTTTAAATCATTAGTAGAAAATATTGATACGTGTTGCTATTTATTTGATTACAAAACAATCTAATAATATAAAAGATATTTTCTAGATAACATATCGCCTCCTGAATTGATTATATTTAGCTGTTTTTATTTCATATATATATTCGCGGGGAAAATTAATCATAATTCCTGTTGACAATAAATCAATTCTTGTGTCGATATATAATTATATTGTAATAAATAAAACAAAATCTGTTCAATAATCCAAATTGAACCGTTATATGTATATATTGCACAAAATTTCCACATTTTAAACGAAATTACATAATGAATAAATAATTAATTCAGTGAAAAACTTATTAAATTAAAACCTACTTTTAAAAGTGTTATTTTGAAGTTCAAAATTTGTGAAAGATTTTTTGTATTGATTTAGATTTCAGAAAGTAATTTTTATATCAAGAATTAAAAACTCTTTATTTGTATATAAAATATCAAAATAGGAAAGGAAAAAGTTGTATTATAAAAAATAAAACAAGCATAAATAATTAAGATCATAAATGATAAAAATGGACGAAATTATATCGAATAAGAGTGATGAAATTTCAACAAACCTTCAATACACCCCGACAAAGAGCTCTTTGTAACGATGACCCTGGTTCCTTCGGTCCACGAAGCCACCGCCGTGAGAACGCTGTCTGAGACCACCTCGCCTGCTAAAACCAGCAGTCCCAAATCCCGGAAGCTTTCGCTGATTCTAGTTCTGTTCAACAGGGACTTGAAAGCCGCCCACTGCCCGCAGTGATGTATCACTCGAGAGAGCATGCCTTCAGGTGGCAAGGACAGCTTCCACGACTGCGAGCAGACGTCCAAAGACGGATATCGACGCAGGTAGATGGCCGGCAGTCCGTTGGCATAGTCCTGGTTGAGGATCAGCAGTGAATCCTCCCTGATGCTGCTCAAAAGAGGCAGCGGAATGCCCAACTTGTCGGCCAGATGTCGGCCCGAATCCGCCCCGAAGTTGATCACAATGGAGGCTGCCCGACGCGATGCCGACATCGATCCGTCGCGTGTTGAGCAGGAGAGGGAGGACGTGTAGCGGGGTAGGAGCGGCAGGAGTTCGTGCTGGAACACGGAGGGGGAGCCCGTCATGAAGTTGTCCTTCTCTGAGGACAGGTATGACAGCAGGATGCCCTCTGACAAGTGAAGGAGGAGTGGCGAGCTGGAGATCGCTTCTGGACTGTCTCTGCGGTCGTCTGGGTCGAAGTGTCTGAAGTCGGTGTTGGTTTCACAGCTGTCTGTGGAGTTCAGTCTGATTGGTCCCAAGGATCGAGGAGGAGAAGAGATCGGAGGGTGAGGAGGGGGGGCGGCTTCTGTCCATCGTGGGTTGGTCGTGTACTTGATCCCGCAGACTATTCCCCCGCGAAGGGAGGCCTCGATGTTGGCCTCTGTGAAGTGGGGTTCCTTGAGTCCTGGTTCGTGGAAGAGAAGGAGCAAACCTTTGATGACGTGGAGCAGGTTGTAGTTTCTGTTGAGGGGAAATTAAAAGTGAAATAATTCCTTTTGTAATTTAAATGGAAAAATTTTGATTTTAATTAATAACGAAACAGATTCTATATGATTTTGAGAACAATATCAATTAAAGGGATGTGTGACATACGTGTTCCAGCCCTTAAAAAGATTTATACATATCTCGCCGTCTGAAATATCCCGATGAAAGATTTGGCAAATGCATCTGACCAGCGGTGGCTTCTGAGGATAGTTGTAGGAGACTGCTATCTGAAGTCCAGTCACACATAAAAGGGTGATCAATTTATTATCAATAAATAATAAAAATATTATGTTGTTTGCTTATTGATCAACTAAATGGGCCCGAGAAGGATTTTCAAATATTTTAGAATTTATTATTTATATTTTCACTCACTACTTATAAATAATAAGTAATACGAGTCTATATTAATATTTATATATCTCCTTGAATAAAAGTGAATTTTATATTTGGAAAAATAATTTTTTGTAGGGTTCTATATAGAAAAGATTGAAGATGAAAAATAAACATAAAAATTTTACAATTAATAGTGTAAAACTAAATTTTTATGTTTGAGTCTTCCCAATACCTACCTGAAACAGGAATTCTCCTCTTTGGTACACTCCCTTATTTGGTTTGATCTCCACCGTGAAGCAGTCGAGGTTATTAAGATCATATTCGACAAGAATAGCTTGCTCCTCTGACTGTTTCTTGATAGATGTCATAAGTTTATGAAAGTCCTTCAGAAAATGACACTTGGCCATACTAAGAACAGCTTGTAGATATACATCTAAAACCAAACATTTTAATTTGTTGAACGGTCACAGAGTTATAATTATACCATATTTATTCTAGATTATGAATAGTATGATTTTAAAAGATATGGAATATGATGATATTAAAAAATACGAAAACTTTATTTTAAACTATACAATTAAAGTTACCTTTGACTACAATATCTTGACAGAACGAACATCGGTTGCCGACATTTTCTGGAATTTTTGGTGGAAAAGTGGGATCTGATTTCTTGAGTAATCCGAGAACATTTTTAGGAACAACGTGAACTGTGGTATCATGGACGTTAACCAACCCTTCTTGCCAAACATGCACTCGATTATCATGACGCGTCTTCTTGAACCTCGATACACGAAGATTAATGGGTTCAGGGGAGATCATCTCTATCGGCGGCATATATCGTGTGCTCCAAAGACGTTTGGTTTTGAGACCTTTAGTTCCAAAGATGGCCGCCTGTGCATATTCCGCGGGAGTTGGTTTCGTGGATGTCTGGTGAATGCAGTCTTCTTGTCTGTTGGCAAACCAATCGGGCAGAGCACTGGCACTCATTTCGGGGAAACTGGGGCTGGTGACTTCAGGAGTAGGGATTTTAAAATCGTTTTCAACGGTCACTTTATCCATGGACGGAATATCAACCTCTTCCATCGATTTGTTGTAGCCGTAGTAGTCCGATTCAAAATTGTGACTGATTGAATTAAAGTAACTGTGATGATGGGATTGAGAATTGTCCTGAGCTTCGAGCGTGTCCGAACGAATTTGTCGTCCATTTCGCTCTGTTAGATACTCGTTTCGATATATTGGTGTATGCTGTTTGTACCTGACGCCGGATTCTGAATGTGTAGAATGTGCCTTGTTGTTGTATTTTTTCATCTCAATGAAGTTGATGTGCTCATGCAGCATTTGGTCACTGTTAGGGTACGACTGGTGGGGATCCTGAAGCCATTCCGATATGTCAACTGGATTCACTTGGCTGGGCAGACCATTTTGCCGGTAGAATGCTTCATTCTGATGATAACTATGCTGCAAATCAGGTCGCATAAAGGAAGAATGATTCTCCGGTGGGTTTGGTCGGAAGTATAAGCTTTGAGACTCATAGTAGGCCGGGTCACTTTGGACGTGTGGGTAAGTGTAAGGCATTTGGTTTGCAGAAGTCCCCTGAACAGCAAGTCCTACATTGGGATGCTCAGATGGGAGATACTCCGTCATTGAAACATTGAATGTTGGCGATGATTTGGGAGTTAAAGGATGAGAACAGCTGGGTTTAGACGATGATGTTTTTTTAGGTTTGGGCCTGTGGCTCTGTCCATTGACATCAACCGAGCTGGTGTTAGTGGGGAGACTAATGGAAGTCTTTCTCGTGGGGGCGTGTGTTTCATTGACACTGTGCCTAGGTGATATTAAAATGACACCAGACAGATCTTCTTCAAAACCAGTTTCATGGGTTCCCTTCTTTTGTTTTTTTGAATGATCTTTTGGCATCTATGTTCAACTGAAATGTAGTTAGGAATGTTTAATCATGAATAAATTTAAGAAGCAGATGTTATGAATTTGGTGTCAAAGCTCCACTACTAAAACTTTCTTAATTTACATTTATTATGTTGTTCTTGTTTTATGCTGATAATTAACTAAGATACACATTATTTATTTAATTACATTGAATTTACATTGAATAATTTGAACTTACTTTCATTCATTATTCTTACTTTGATTAATTTGTAAATACTTTAATATACCACTGACTAATTTATTTTTTAAATGATTTTTGCACTTACTTATGGCCAATTTGAAGTTGAAAAGGTATATTTTTAATGTATGTTCTATTATTCTACTAAACATTAAATAATGTAAAGGATTTAAACAATGAAATAAGATTTATAGGAAACTAGGTATAAACTTTTTTAATGAATTTTATCATATGACAAAAATTATACATTCAATAATAAACAATAAAACACAAAAGTTTATAATTTAATAAATTATGGTAAATATGGATGGGAAAATGTATTTATCACATCTGTCTTACATTATTCAAAAAATTAAATAAATCAATTTTCTTAATAGTAATTATTTACATTACATTTACACAAAATGTTCTTTTAAACTTTGGATACACCCATAATAGAATAGAATAAAAAACTTTATTGGGTATGCAAAAATTTCAGCCAATCAGAGTCAACTTGATACTAAATAAATATAAAGTGCAAAGATCCCTTGATAGTGGACAATGCATAGTGAACCTTTTGCTTGCTTATAAACAGATCAATTGAGATATTTCAAGCTCATCAACAAAGGCTATTCTACCAAAAGAACACATGTTAAAAATGCAATTTTGATTTCTATATGATTTGTAAAACAAAATTTAAGAGCTTCCATATTATAAAATTAGAAAGATGCAATTTATAAATGTTTAAGTTTTGATGTTTAGTCTTTTTCATGACATAATGGTTCTATACTTCAATCATTCTATTAAAATTTATATGTTATTATATTTTTATGGATAATTTTATTCTGACAGAGCTTTTATTTTACTTTTATTAAACTGTAAAATGTAGGGTTGTAGTTTATAGTGGACTAAAAGTAATATATGTAAACTTCACTGGTAAGCTTAAAGAGAGATTGAATTTTAAATTTGGTGAAATATGTAATTTGTTGATTGACATATAATGTAAACAATATCATACTATATAAAACATTATGATATAGTAAATAAATAGTAAAAAAATTGTTATAATTAAAAAAAAATATTAATACAGTAAACACTTGCTAATTAATAAAATTGTACATTAATACCATTTTCAAGGCAGGATTATTGTACTTTGTAAGCAGTGGTGGTGGAAGTGTCAGGGCCACCAGGTCCATGGCCCCAGCTGCCTTTACATTTTTTTTGTATCTTGGCCCCAGCTTGTTTTGAGGCCAAGGAGAAAATAATTTTGATACTATTTCAGGAGACATTTAATTTCTATTTGCTAAAAATGCATGTATTACCTATAATATACTACACATTTTATAAAATTTCGCTACCGTTTCTATATTTAACCACCATAATTAAACTGCAGTGGCATAGACAGGGGTTGGGTACTTGGGTAAATACCCACCCTTTTGGAGCTCCAAATTTTTTGCTTATTAAGAACGTAAATTGATTTGTTTGAATATTTCGAGGCTTCATTTTGAGAGGTAGTCAAAAGGGGCCATCCATAAATATTGATACGCATTTTTTCATACTTTTTGAACCCCTCTCCCCCCCAATGATATGCATGTAATCGTTTCTTAAGACCACCCTCTTCCCCTGAATATGCAGCAATATGTTTTTTTCAGAATATTTCCCCCCCCCCCCTATCATACAGAATTCATAATATAAAAAAACATAAATACTATATTGGAACTGTCATAACATTTCAAAATTCACAGTGCAACTTAATGCAATATATAGACTGTTTAATAATAGAGAGAAGCATTACAAAGCAACAAACTCTGTCAAAAAAGTCAAATATGTTGGTGTGGGTTTGGTCTGGCAACACTGACAGTTCCATCTCACCATCTTCTTCTTCATCATCTCCCTACTCTTACATTTCCTTGAAATTTAAATCTAATTGCAAATGAAGTGAAATATTTAGTGCAGGAGGAGGAGATGGTTTATCTACTCCTGCCCCTTCTGAGATGCCTTTAGATTTGGCCAAAATATGCCCCACCTCCCTCAACTGTTCCACTGCCACTGGTAAGACTGTTGTCTAATTAATACATTTTGATAATAAATACCACTTGTGTCAGCCCATTTTTATATTTATATCTCTAATTAATACATTCTTCAATTATTATTATTATTGTTACTTGTACAACATCAACTATTTTAAATAGATAGTATGATAAAATAAATAAACTGTTATTCTTTAATAATGTCAAGGATTAACAATTGTAATTCTCTATATGTAAACTTTCCTGATAAAGACATTCTGAGGCTATAACACATTTAAAACTGTGCAGCTCGTTTAGTACACAACTAAACATATCAAATGCCTTCTGTGTAATCACTGCAATTGCTGCATTGGATATAAGTTATAGAAAGAATAAACTTTAAAATCTTATTTTTAAATCATCAAATAATCTATGGTGATGCACCACTATATTTCCAGGAACTCATCTATTTATGTGATAATGGCAGAATTACAGAACAACATTTAATGCAATTTTATATCAAGCAATTAGCCAACCCTATATTTAGATGTTTTATTTTAGTGGATATCCAACTGAACAAAACTGTTAATTTGTTGGTACAAATGATGAGTAATAGCCTAATTTTTTATTTAATTTCATACAAATATATAATATAATTATGTTAATAATAAAGTATTATTATTTACAGGCCCATCACCAGGTTATTTGAAAGGGACAGGGGAGGAGGGGCAATAATTTGAATAAGGGATGTATAATTGCAATTTCTTGCAGATAAATTGGACAAAAATTCCTGTTAAAAATGACTTAACCTTTTCCTGATGGGCAATACAATGTTTGCAATGAAAAAAAGTGCTTTCACTCAGCAGTGATTGCAAAAATTGCAATTTTCATACAATATATAAATGAATGAGTTTCTAGAAATAGTTTTCATCTAAATGCTTATGAAATTATTTACACAAAATACTGGGTGAGTATCAAATAACTTATTCTGACAACTGTTGAACAGACACACTGTTCAAAGGAGATTGAAATTTGACTGGTCAAGAAGAATATGCTGAGAGACACATAGTTGGTGATAGCTGTGATTTATGTATTTTAACAGTCTTATATATTATTAATTTGAAATGTATAATTTAATTAATTTTTAATTAACAAACATATACTAACTGAATAATTATTTGGAGTACATGAGATTATAACATATAATATTCAGACATAAATCTTCTTAAAAAATTATTCAATTGGATAGCCACTAAAGTAAAATATATGAATATTTAATCAGCTAACAGCCAACTCATGTCAATAAAAATAAGTAAAAACTTTTATTTTATTAGTATAAATGACAGACATAAAATATATGTATTATTTAAAAATAATCAAATAGTCTATTTATATACTGTAAACTCTAACATTGATAAATAATATAATTATATAACAAATAAAGCAAAACATCATAAAGTATTAGTTATGATAAATTTTAGCATATAAGTTGGTAGAAAATTAATTATAACTTTAAAAATTGAATAACAAAGAAATTCTAAAATAAAAATTGTTGCATATGATATTTACACTTAATTCATATATTTATTCATCAAAAGATAGACAATTGTTTAGGAAAGTAACTATAGTTTCATTCCTTTAAACTACCGCTCAAGAAAAAATATAATTTGTTTTAAAAATTTAAAATATTATAACAACAGAACATAATTTTGCAAATTAAAATATCACTATATGCATCAGGTTACAATTATAATACTAATACATTTATTGAATTACAAAAAATACAATTATATATATATATGATATTAAATATAAAATTATATTTTATTACGTATACAAATACATAAAAGTTCATAAAATATGTACAATTAATATATATATATATAATTGTACTATTTTATAAACTCGTCAAATAATATTTTTTTGTATAATACCAAGTTTACTTTGTACAGGCTACTTTGTATAATTTGTAATATATACAAAAAATGGAAACATAAGAATTTAATAATTAAGGAATACATATTTCTAGAATTATTTGTAATGGAGATTTATTAGAATTAGTAGCCGTTATGATATTTATGTATAATAATAATAATAATAATAATAATTTATTTATTTATTACATGAATTTACATGAACAAATAAAGAGGGTCCAGCAGG
>JAUZNC010058954.1:0-10693 GCA_034780395.1 Vannuccia rotundouncinata
AAGTAAGTAAGTAAGTAAGTAAGTAAGTAAGTAAGTAAGTAAGTAAGTAAGTAAGTAAGTATGTAAGTAAGTAAGTATGTAAGTAAGTATGTAAGTAAGCGTTTTAAATTGAACAACTATTATCTAAATAATTATACTATCCATTTTTCTTTTGAATAATTAGTTACCGACTATTTGTTCTTTGATTGATTCAACTACGCTTTATGTTTATCATCGCCTTATGTTGAATTTTATATAATAATCATTGTATGATATTTTAATTTGCTCTACATAATATATTTTTCAGTTTTTTCAGAAATTACACTTTTTGATATAAAGCTACCTATATCATGTAAATCTACTGACAACACCTCCCATAATCCTTCCACTATTACTCTTTGCAGATTTTGAAGGCAAAATTAAGTTCATTAAAATATCTTCAATTTAATGTTTTGACGCTGAAACTGAAGACATTATACATTTTATTATAAATATTTGATAATAAATCATAGAAATAGAAAAATCAAATAGATCTCTCCCGTATAAAATTTTTATGGTTAATTTGATTTAGCGTGCAACAATGAACACATCGTTATTGCACGCTAAATTTTAACGCATATAAATTAAGAAAATTCAGAAAATAAAATCACAAATTAAATTGTCAGTGGATTTACAGATACCTTAATAAAAAAGTAAAATTTCTGAAAAAAAAGAAATTTTTTTATTGTGTATAGCAAATTAAAATATCATACAGTGATTATTATATAAAAATCATCATATTGCAATATTAAACTTCATGCGCAGTTGAATCAATCAAAGAACAAACAGTAGGTAAACTAATTATTCAAAAGAATAATTGATAGTATTCGTATTCCTATTAACCTCGATATTCAATTTCTTGGTAGATGATCCTTCAAAAACAACTGAATTGATTCAGAAGAAATAGAAAATACGAATTAATTTATTGTGAAAGATATTGTGTGATAGAAATGCATTTATTATTTATTATTTACGAAACAAACTAAAGAAGAAAAAGTAAATGAAAAATTTACCTTCAGATTCCGAATGCCGAATTTTGGTTGCGACCAGTTGATTTTCTGAAGGGGAACCGAAACTCGTTAAAGCGCATTTGAGAACGATCATTTCTTTGTATCGGATACTTGTTTGATGGCTGCTTTTCTGAATTTTATTTTGGTGGCCTGTGTGACGCATTGTATATCATTGACCATGCAACCATTATTGTACATATTAGTTACGACCGTTGTAGGTTTATGTGAAGTGTAGGATTTTTATAAACCAGCACTTGCTGAGATGGTCTTCATAAAATTACCTTTGGTGTTCCCGCCCAAAAGTTCATGCAGTTGATCCCAGATTGACACCTTGTCTCCTACATGTTCACATTCGGCTGAAAGTTTACAGAGCAACTGTTTTATTGCTTCTATGGACATTTTGAAATATCGCTAATAGAATATATTCGTGCTTGTTTGAGATATTCTGATTGTCGATTTAATGAAGGTTGGCGATTCTTTTAAATGGGATGCAAACCTTCAATTACCAAATTTTTTTTCCTTGGAATCGGCATGAAGAGGATTATTTTTTCTTTGAAGATGTCGAATCCACTCACGACCCCGAGTGCCTAGATATTATTGTCTGGCGTAGACTTGTCGAAATATTGACGCAATTTTCCGAGATCATCTCTCTGAATAGCTGGATTTGATTTACTTCCCTCCGCTTTCATAAATTTTCTTTGCCATTGCCTTCAGTATTTGGTTTGCCCCGCGAAATGATCGTCAGCTATAATATTAATTCCCAATGTATGCATGAAATATCTATAGAGTGCATCTCTTATGCAGCCCAAAGACGCTGGAGAATAATATTTGTTGTCGTTTGATCTCAGCTCAGAAAAAAACATTCGTAAATAGTGCGTGACAAATTCATTCGGAAATTTATCTAGTTGGGTATGCAATTTTTTGTGGGTTAAGAATTTTAAAAAACGATCAAAATATAGTTTTTTGCTGCTTAGCAGTTGAATCAAGAATCGAAGATTTCTTCAGTTCATTCGATGTATTTATCACTTCATCATTTATCTAATTAGTAGAATCGAGATTGACAATAGTCTACTTCATTTTCATCGACTTGTTGTTACATTTTGACTATTTCTTGAATTTGATGTCATTCAGTCCGCAAATAGGGAATTATCCTTCAAAGTTTTAAAATCTAATAATCCTGTCCAAGTCATACTGTACTTAACGTAAGCTTACTTTAAAATGAACTTAATCAATCATTATAAGATTATTTATCATTTAATTTCTTGCACACAACAATGTAAATTCATAAAAATCTTTAGCTTAGATCCGAAAAATTAAAAAAAAAACTATTGAATAATATCTCTAGAACACAGATAGATCGCAGCAATAAATTAATTTACATAACCTCATACGATAACGCGCATTCGGTCAGGAAATTAATTCATTTAAGCACGTTTATCTTTGCTCTGTAGATATAAATTAATTGTGTAAAGAGCAGTTTTATACCTCGTGTTTAATTTCAGACCATATGGTCAAATTCTTCACGGAATGAAAATTGTTTTTTTTATCCTTGTGATGAAAATAGCTAATTAATATGTGACATAAATAATCCAATTTATTGGGTCCTCATTAAAAATTTCCAATAAATACAGAAATTAAAGAGTATTAAGTTATTTAAGATGCTTCCATTTATATAAAATAATATCTGCCTCTAACTAATGTCTATCAAAGACTTTATGTATCTATACTTTATGATATCTATGTGAAACTTAAAAAAATAAAACTAATAAATATGGGATTATACCATACGTAACTATCGTAATATTGATATCAATGATTTTACTAAATATTATATTGATTTATAATAAATAGTACAAGTATATTTCTCACCATTGATATTAAACACATGAATGTAAACAATTTTACTTTCTTTTTATATCTATGTTTTAAATGCAAACTAATATTGATTATAGGAAGATAGCTAATTAATTTTCAAACAAAAAGATGAAGGAATTATATTTTTCCAAATTAAATAATAAAAGTTGGAATAATTAGAAATGATGTAAATGGCTTTGAGGAATATATGGAATTATGGCACCGTTGAGGAAAAATGGTTATATTGTTATTCTGTTTATAATTTTACAATCCTACACTTATAGCAGCGAAGAAACGGGTGATTAAAAAGATTCATTGTGACTAAAATTATAATTCTTGAATTTATATATTTCTATAAATAACAGCGAGGAAGTCAATTTTACAGAAAAATGTTCTCAATAAAAAAATTCAAAAAAAATCATTACGAAAAAATTATGAAATTTTCAATTCTTGTTTTTATTTAAAATTCAAACAGCAATTAATCAAAAAGTTACACTGAACGAAATAAGTTGTACCCCGACAAGAAAAAAATGTTCAAATATAGTTCTTTTTGCATCAACCCCTAATTATATTTTGAGTGATGTCCTTAAACAATGTCGTATATTCTTAATTTTAATTATACATTATATTTAGATTAATAAATTCAATATGAAATGTTTAATCATTTTAGTTAATATATTTATAGTTAGTCGATATCATAATTATGATGAAGTTATTATTCTGTAGAATGCGAGGGTGGATGCCACAAAAATGCTCTCTGCAACCATAACGATAAATGCCAATGCAAAAAGGGGTTCATTGGAGATGGATATTACTTCTGCTTCAACTGTTCCATGTGTACTTCTTTCCAGGTATGCACTCCCAAGGAAAGCAGCTGCTTTTGCAAACGTGAATTTATAGGAACCACGAATTGTACACGTAAGTAAGCCAAGTTTATCTTTTTAAAAATATACATTAATTGAATATATACTTAATAAATTATAGAATAATTATTAAGCATATGCATTTATTTTTTAGATTGCTATCCAAGATGTCATGATTTTGCCCATTGCTTTTATGGAAGGTGCATTTGTGATTCAAACTTTAAAGGGGATGGCGTTAATGATTGCATTGATTGTTCGAAATGTAAGAATAATACTTATTGTACTTTGAGAGATGGGTGCATTTGTAACCCGGGATGGTCTGGGAATCCCTACAGGGGAAAAGGTTGCACAAGCGGTAAGTCAATTGAGTGGAATTATTTATCATGTAACAATTTATCCGTTATATTAAATATTTTGGGATGTATGCTCGATAAAAGCTACATCGGAGTGATGAAAGAGGGAGCAGGAAGTATAGCAGACTACTGAGGGATGAGGGAGATGAAGAGGTGAGTAGACGATTTACGATAGTGGAGTTGGGTAAGAGCGTTGGGACTGAAAAAGAAAAAGGGAGTAGTCGGAGTTGAGACGTAAATCGATGGGAGACCTTGGAGACGAGCTCCAAAATTGGCATAACAAAGGTAGACAGTGTAAAATTTGTGATTGAATTTGTAATGGACAAACTGGCCGAACACTACAGAACCGAATCAGTGAACACTGAAAGAGACAGTGTGGGAGCCTGTGGAGGGAACATACCTGTCATTAAACGAGAATCATTTGCGAACAGCTGATGAACCGAATTGAAGTGTTTGTGGAGGGAACATACCTGTCATTAAACGAGAATCATTTGCGAACAGCTGATGAACCGAATTGAAGTGTTTGTGGAGGGAACATACCTGTCATTAAACGAGAATCATTTGCGAACAGCTGATGAACCGAATTGAAGTGTTTGTGGCTATTGTCTGAATGCATCATTATGTACTCTTTACACATAATTTGTTCAGCATTAATGACGTCTGCAGCCTTAAATATAGCCTGTCTTGATAAAAATGCGCGCTAAATCCAAAGATAAACATTGCAGGTGAATTCACAGGATTGAAATGTTACTCTGGTTTTTTCAAAGATTTTTTTCTTATTCATTTGAAAGACTTTTAAGAAATATTCGAAATCCTCTTTCCTTAAAATATCCGTGCGTCCTCAAACTTCTGGCCACATATCAAATGCAGAAACACCAGACTCCTGATGGACCGATGGTCCGAGATAATCTTGATTGGTTGGAAGATCTCAACCCAAATCCTCACACAAACAGTTGAAGGCATTTTTTATTTATAGGAATAATATATTTTCATACTAGTTGTTATTTCACAGTTTTATTATTGTTTTACATTTAAAAATAGTCTATCATTACATATTTCTTAAAATTTTAGAAGTGACGAGAACCACCTATAGACCTGACATGCATCCCAGACCTTATTGTAAGAAACCCCAATGTTTATTTAAACATATTATTTATTGAAAAGACACCCAATATTAAATATATTTAGTGTTCTTCTTCTGTTTTTGAGTAAACATACAGATAATATTTGAATATTTAAACCAAATTTCTTTTGCAGATGGAGTTTACATATATCTGATAATTGCGTTTGGGATTTTGTTTGTTGGAAGCTCCTTATTTGTTACATCAAGGTTTAGATTATATTTGATTCAGAAAATTAAGTAAGTTTCTCATAAAATATTCTTTTTTAACAAAATACATTGAAACAACTCTTTTTACACAATTTTAGAAAAAAGAAACGAGTCAGAATTATGGGCATTGCGAGGTAAGTTATAATGATTAGATTATTAATAACATGTTATTATAGTATAGCAACTATGTAGCTATGCATCACTAATTCACTAATTGGGTGATTTTATTGTAAAAAATTGTAGCAGTCAGAAATATAAATTTATTGTTAGAGACTTTATAAACTATAAAATATAATATAATTTACCATGTGACTGGTTAAAGGAATATAGTTAAACAAATATATATAAACAAATAAAATCAAACCAACTGTCATAAAATGGTGTATTCAAAGTACACTTAAAATTGTTCAGCATACTTTCGATAACCTCCCACATTTGTAAAACACTCATACAATTATTATGAAATAGACATTATAAACCCCATTTCACAAATTAGAATTTTTTGAGATACCACCGCATTCAATTTGGAAGATATAATCATTGTTCTTTTTATTTGAAATCTAAGAGATTATAGAAAGAATTGGAATTTATGCGTGGAGCCATTGTGAGGAATAACCTTATTGCTGAAATCAACACAGTGGCCATGAGAAGATGGGAAACCATTCGCATGAGCCAGTAATCGTTGGTATATGATTTGAACACAATTGAAAACAAGTTTAAGATCATGTTGGAAAAATTTGTAGCTCATTGATGTTTCCTCAAAGAGACGCGTTGAAACAGTAACGAAAAATCGTAAACAAAAAACAAATCAGATGAAGCCTGTCAATTTCGTAGTGGCATTAAGTTTGTCTCCATCAGAAGTCTCAAGAGTCTCAAAAATTGGGAGGCACTGTTAGTAAGAGATAAAATCAATAAGCTGATGGATATTGTCCTAGCTCACAGCCATCTTGAAACCATTGGATGGCGGACATTAGAAATGGGATCAATCATTGCCACGAACTCTATCTCGCTCCAATATCCTCAAATTGTCCGTGATTACGTTCCATCAGTAGCTGTTGTTAAGACTTCGAAACCGAACTGCTGAGCGTCTGTGTGGATCAGGATACCTAATGTGGACACGGAAAATTGATAGGAAAAATTAAAATTCTGACGAACCCCACTAAAGGAACGATGGCGGATTTAATGGTGGATTTTTTTTATTGGTTGCTATGTAAAGTGAATATTGCATAGCAATCAATTTTTAAATTTTTAAATTACTCAGTAATTTTACATCTGATCTTCATTATATTGATGTCTCTTCCCACTAATATGACTAAAAGTATTTTTATGGTGGTATTGATTTTAAATTGGTTGAAATGGTTATGTCATAGGATATAGCAACAAAAATCGATAATTTAGAAAATGAACATAACTTTATTTACAATACATTTTTGGAAAGAATAATATAATCCACCCTAATATTTTTTAATTAAGCTTTACAGTTGTGAATGACTAAATTATGTAAGATATGAGTAATTACATATGACATTTATTAATAAATAATAATTTTAGGTATCTAACTAATGTAGCCAATTAAAAAAATATCAAAACAGAAAAATAAAAGTTTATATCGCTTCGCATACAAGAAGGTCATGTACGTACGTCATTGGGTTGTTTTGGGGCTCGCAGGGATTAGTCCTGGTTTGAGTTCTTTCGTGATGATTTCCTTTCGAAGTGCTCATGGAACTGCTTGAAATCTTTGTTGCGCCTTTTTATGGAATCAATTTTTTCATTTTAAATAAAAAATAAAAAAATTGATTCCAATTTTTAATAATTTTTAGTTGGGAATTTACCATCTAAATAAGATATGGTCTAAAAAAATAATTGTAGCCCCAGCCGCCCACACCCCCCTTACACATAGATTATCTAGAGTATAGTATTTAAAATAAACATATATGAATTGTATAATGTGACAAAAAGAATAGTGTATACATTGATTTATCATATTTTTGGATAACACATAATAATTAAAATAAGGTACACCTAAGAATAATAAAATTGTTAGTTATAAAATTCCCATAAAAAAGAATAAAATTCACATTTAAAGAGTTCTCATTTTAAAATGTCATAAGAGGAAAAATCGGATAAAGTTGGTTTATATATTTCTAAAATAAAAATCCATGCAAATATATATTGATTTATCATACTAATTACCCCATATCGTGGATTGGAAGTTTATACTCTATTAAAAAGTACTTTAAAAATTATATTTATTACAAAAATTCAATAAATTATTTATTATCAAAATATCCGTAATATGATAGAATCCGTATTAAAAAGTAAATAAATGTTAACTGTAAATTTTGAAATTTAACGTTTGATCATGAATTTTTGAATTTTGCATTGAATTTTGGAAAATTGATAATATTTTATATTCGAAAGAATGTATTATTCTTCCGGAAATAAAAATAAAACAGAAATTCCAAACACCCTTTTTATATTTTTGGCGAATACCTGCCTTACCGTCATAGTATTCCTTCTTACAGGTAAGAGGAAAACATAAACAAGGACCTTTTCTATAGTTTTTAGACAGAATCATGGAATACAGATTTTTAAATATTCGAATAAAATAATCGATTAAAAATATCCCATTATTTCGCCTTTTAACAAACATATTCAAACAGCCTTGTATTATCAAAACTTTTTTCACCCTTACATTAGTACACTTTGATTTTAAACATCCTAAAATTTTGGTATTAACTCATAATTTATTTTTCCTTCAATTTCTTTCCAGACAATTTGCGGATTCCATGAAGAATTTAAGAAGAATTTCTTTGACCGACTCTGTATATTTACAAGGAAACATCAGATCACCATCCTTGATTAATTATAAAAGGCATTCATCAATGTCCATGCCAGGTAAGACGCGTAACTTCATTTATAAAATATATATTTGTAAAATAGAGAAACTCTATTTCATGATTTATTTCTATCTACATAATTGGAAATATTGATAAGCTGAGAAAGGAAGTTAAATTTTGGGTGCACAATAAAAAGAGAATATGTTCATAGTTAATATAATAAGGTAATTAACAATTTTTTAGAGGAGCTGGTTGGTCAATTAATTTCGAATGTTATAAAAATATGTCGTCATGTGTTGTAATTTGTGTAATTAATTTGAACTATGCAGAAGTTGTTTCAAGTATATTAATTATAAATCGTAAAGATGTAAGCATCGAAGCGTTATTTACATTTTGGTGATTTTGGCGGCAACATTTCCTTTGATATTACTGCATATTTATCTTACTGTAGACTCAAAGAGTGCGTCAGATAAACAACTTCCCGAAAAACAGGAACAAAGATCTCCATCATCCAGCAGTTCCTCGTCATCCACACCATCTGTACCAAAACAATCAAACAATAAAACAATGAAAAATCAAAAGAAATAAAGATATTTTTAAGGTAACTTAGTTACCTGATCCGTATTACAATTCTTTAACTAAACATATTATATTATATTTGTATTCATTTTCTATTACTGTTATAATTCACTTTTATAAAAAATTATTTAACATTTAAAAATTAGCGCACAACTTTTTTACATTTTTGAATTTAAGCTGTTCTTATAATCACAATATATCAAGATCAGATTTTATTTTAATTTTAGATGAATGATTTTACAAGGAATTTACAAGGCAGTAGATCTATTACACGCAATAAATTAATGCTTTTGTTCATATATAGTGACAGTAGATGTATTTATTGTTAACTAAATTTAGAAGTATTTCTATTTAAAAATGTTGAATAAGTATCTTATTTAGAGTAATATAGTTCCTTTTTAATAATTTAGCTTTATAATGATAATAATTATTTTTGAAAAATTGCCTTACTTATTTTACCAAGAATGATTACATAAATAATGGTTTTAATTTGTAACTGCAGAATATTGTAAAGCTCATGATTTTATAAATGCATTTGAAAAACATCAAATCTCTTTCTAAAGCAAATGTGAGGCGTCAAGCATATTTAAAAACTACTATAATAATTAAGACGTGCTATATAAATAACGATTTTGTGTTGCAATATAAACGTTTTAGAGAATTTTAGAAAATTTGAATAAGGTGCACTTAAACTATCTTAATTGATTCAATTTGACTGTTAGAAAAATTAAACAATGTGTTGTTTTTATCACATAGCGAATTTTAATCTCTTGATCAAATAAATATAAATAAATCAAAAAGGTTTATTAGATAAGTGATACTTGAAAGTATAGCAGAGGGATATTGAGTTTGTAAAAATGTCTCAAATTGGATTGCAAACAGATGACAACGGACGTTAATATGTGCAATTCATAGAACGGATTTCCAAAAATAAAAAGTTTTGATTGAAGTGTGCGCGTATAGAACCCGTTTTTATGGGCGTTCCGGTCAACCCTCTAAAGGCCCAATTTTAATATATAAAACAAACGTGTCCCATCGTCCTGAATCTAACGGACAAATGGGTCATTCCGAATTTTATTTGGCTATAATACTTAATCCTAAATCCAACATTTGGCACAAATCATCACCTATGGGACTGCACACCATACAGTCTGTTACAAAAAGATTTACAGAACATTTACGATTCAATGGATTTGACTCTAACACTAGTCTGAGAATGACAGCTCAAACGCGATGATTGTTGAAAAGTGGTATCCCGAAAATGATTGGACACTTCCTACACCGATTCATCAGAATACGAGCAACTAAGATCTAAAGCGTTATATGGGTCATCTGTGTTGTCTGGATAATTGTGATTACTGTGGAGCGAGGGGACAAAAATGGGACAATTAAATTATAATATAACTGTGTAATCTTTATTGCTTCGTCGAAAAGCTGTATATTCTATTGTTTCAATGTTATTAATTTAATGTTATTGAATTTTTGAATGTATTCATTAAATTAAATTAAATTGAATCGGGCATCATTTAATTAACAGTAACCGACATATAAAACGTTTTGCATGTTTAGCTTAGTTTTAGTTTAGTTTTAGTTTAACTTAATTTAGTTAAATTTAGCATATATTAGTTTAGTTTAGCTTATCTTATCTTATCTTATCTTATCTTATCTTAGCTTAGTTTTGTTTAGATAGTTAATATAGTTAATATAGTTTATTTAGATTAGTTTAATTTAGCTTACATTAGTTTAGTTTATCTTAGCTTAGTTTATAAAGAATAGTATAGTATAGTATAGTATAGTATAGTATAGTATAGTATAGTATAGTATAGTATAGTATAGTATAGTATAG
>JAUZNC010058955.1:0-10693 GCA_034780395.1 Vannuccia rotundouncinata
GGTTTGATCAATAATTTTGAATTTTATTCAATGTACTAAAAAATGTCATAGATAGAGTTAGATAAGATACAATATATATTGTAATAAATCTTATAATAACTTTGAGACAAAACAATTAAAACTATTTTTTATTTTTTACTTCCCGACACTGCTGGTTTCTTCAAATTTATTCATTAGGATAATTATGTTTAGACCTTGTACTAAATAATATCGAACTCTTCAGCAAGCATTTTCATTACATTTGTTTATAATAATTTAACTATAAATGATTTAAAATATTTTGTTCAATATAATATATAAATAAATTGTACAAAAACTAATGTAAATTGTACAAAATAACGGCTCCTATATTGCTCCATTATTTAGTGATTTTGAACATATGTATCAATCATTTTATACTATGATAATATATTTGAAATAAAGTAATTAATACAATACAGTTTATAATTAGACAATCTGTTTGGTTTTATATTTTAATATGTTTGCCACTGTACTTTAAAATATGTAAAATATACGAATTTTTTCATATAAACCGCCAAATAGACGGCCATTTTGTCTTGATCCAAAAGTCAAATTTTTATGAGCATAAGATTTTTTTCTCTGAGCTTATAAAGGTCCATAAAAAGTTGGGGCTTTTGTCCGACCCGTGACGAAACTTTGTATTTTTTCTCGTAGGCGATAGTTTAATCGTTTCATTGTTTCAATATGGTTTCATCAATTTATTTAATATTTCATATATTTCTATAAAAAAAATCAGACCTTACTTCTGTAATGATTTAAATATATGCTTATCTACATAAATTAATGTTTGATAGACATACTTTAAAAATAGTTCCTAACTTCTTCAGACTTAAAATTTGCAGCAATTCACAAAAAAATACAAATATATGCGCATCCGTTCTTGTATTTGAATTAATATTGGTAGATGTTATTCAAAACACTTATCTATCACCGATGTGACTGATACCAATTTTTGTAATCTGTTGTAGGTCGTCTGGTTCTAAAAAGACTCCATTGAAGGTTCTAGAGTATCGTAATTTTTGACTAACTATTATTGCTTTTGTATAATTTATGTAATTCGATCAAAACATATTCCTCATTAATCAATTCTATAAATTTATTCACACAATCAATTTTGACAAATATTTCCATTCGTCAAACTTATTCGTCTTACTTATTTTATTATATAGTTAAGTCAGAAAATTCCATTATTGTAATTTTTCGATACTTACATACCACAGTCAAGTACACGTTGCGCTTTTTGTAGGTTTACTAGCTACTAACTGCATTTGAAATAATTTAAAGCTTCAATTCTATCTAAGTAAATTTTGTAAATGTTAAAAAAAACTGTTAATATACCTACACACATACACCCTCACCCATTGATTTATATAGTTTGTTCATAATGAAAAATGAATTAAGTTTCTAGATTTTATGTATAACTTATAACTAAGTCTCTAAATTTTATGGTAATACAAAGATTTTAAAACTGATTTTCTCTAATAAAAAAAGCACGAAATTTAGTGATACGCAAAATTACAGAACTGGAACATGAAAAATATACACAGGTTAGATTTTAAAATAATAATCTATGTCTTAATAAAATATATTGTAATACATCACTGATATGATTGATTGTAATTTTTGAATGTTTTACTTTGTATGTAAACATATTTATTTGTAGTGTCAAACTGTTTCCTATTATAGAGTGGTACCCTTTGATGAATTTGTAAAGCATTCTTTGTGGTGACTTCGGGTTTATTCTTTTAATTATTATAAATTACGAAACAATCTTCTTACGAAACTAGACATTGTGCAGTGATGAATAGCTTCAGATACGTGCTTTTACCAACAATTATTTCAATATTTAAAAAAAATGTTATATGTTCAATAATCAAGAATCAGTTTTACGAAATTGTACATTTGTGTAAACAAAGTTAAATACGACCAACATGCAATTTAAAAAGTTTAAAATATGTAAATCAACGAAATTGAGAATTCAAGTCAGTGAAAGACAATGCATATATTTTGAAAAGTTGAAATACTTCTATCTACAAAATGCTTTTCCATAAAACAAAATATGTTTAGATAAATTATAATCATAGATTACATACATTTTTGTAGATGTCAAACGGCTAAATAACGCCGTTAATGGTGGACAAGAAGTTTAATTTTTCTTTTAATACATACAAACAGCAGAAAACTGTTTATTGAAGATAGTTTATAAAAACTATGCCGAATAAAATAAATCCAATTGATAGACTTGCTGTCATTCGCAATGCTCCACTCTTGTGGTGAGCTGTATTGCAGTAATCTTTATTACAGCATTTAATTTTAGTATAGAACTTTCCAACGGTTTCATCAGAGGCCTTGCATTTGTCAGCACAACCTTTCACAATTTTTGGTTCACCCAGTGTATTTGCACGCACAATTGACGTCTGTTTGACATTAAAAAAATATGAAATTAATATATTTGCAATACATATTTATCATAAAGGTCCTTAAGTATGCCTTATTTTAAGTCTCAAACCTACTTTTAAAAAAGATAAAAAATTAATATTATTGCAAACAATACTCACAAAACAGCTACCACTGCATTCAAGGCTTGGTATTTCTTTACACCCGGGAATTAAATCAGCGCACTTATGGCATTTAATAGATACGGTGTAATCTACAAATATATTAAATCAATTTCCTGTATTCAATTTACATTTGAATACAGGTTTTAGTCAAACCGTAATTGTTCACTAATATTGTATGAAATTGCACATATTTTATAAAAATTAAAACATTATTTATTAAATCTAGCATTTACTATTTTTTTTAGTTTATTTAGTACTTGCACTATTGGTAGCAATGCCGTTATGAAATATTATATTGAAAAGGACAATAATATTTTTACTTACCTACATTCAGGGAAATCATTAGATACATGAAAATGACATTTAAAGGATAAAACATTTTCGTTAGTTTATATTTTTTGCTGAATTTGTTTAATCTAAGTTATACAAAGTGTAATTATTAAACGCCGATAAATAGTTTATTCATAAATTTTAAATTTTAAATTCACTCTAAGTAAAATGGAATTATCAAAAACTAATCTTTCATAGATATCAGACTATGTGCAGTACACATTTGAATATAGATATTACTATCATTTGGAAAATCAATCCATTTTATTAAAATTATTTGCTTATATAGGCTTGTTTCAAAAGTTTTGTCCGATATAAATCAATTGAAAAACATTATCTATGTTTTTATAGATATATTATATACTATCGATACATTTTATCTAACGTAAACATAGAAATATAAGTGACATATAAATATTTTTTAATTGATTTAAATCTGACAGACAGACTTATGTAACAGGCCTATAATATTCCCAAACATTCCCAAATATAGTTCCTTTATACTTGACAAATTTATGGAAAAAATCAGAATGGGTGAATGTTAAAATATTAATTGTTAACATTTAATAAAGTTGAAAGATACAAAAGACCCCTTTTTTAGCAACCAGCTTTACTTTAGTGATTATAGGACCAGGTGTGTAAAAGAATCTGTAGACATAAGAACATAGATTTAAAAGAAAAGTCAAGCAAATAGTTTATTCTCAATATTTCTACATTTTCAATGTGTTTGGTTTTATTATTAGGTCTCTGTGTGAGATGAACTGCGCATTGTAATAGAAGACATTTGTTTACACAATTCAATGAATATGAGTCGATTGTGGTTGAAGAGGTGACATCGTCAACTAAAGAATTAAATGACACTATATTTATATAATAATTACAATATAAATATTCAAACTTAAAATTCAAAAAGATGTCAAATGTGCACTCATGTATGTCATTTGTCAAGACAGCTGTCAGGTGTCTTTCGAGAAGTATTTTCTGCGCCCGAAGCCTAAGAAATAGTGAAAGACAAGATTCAACAGTGGTACGAAACAAAGCAAGTAGTTGAAATCATGGCTTGGTGAAATGATGAAAACGATTTCTCAATAAGCGCAATTGTCTATGGAATACGCTGATCACTGTGTGAGACCAACTGTCCTGATCCCAATTTGAAATCTAATGGTTTTCGGAACGACGAAATGATTAATAACTGGACACAAATGCGATCGCAGCATTCAACGATACGATCAGTCCGTGAAAGAAAGAACACAGAAGAGAATGTCGAATAGTTTATCTGAATCAGCAGCTATTTCCAAGAAGAACAACTGCAGTACAACGCACTAATTGTAAAACATTGTCTTTTATTAAAATTGTTGTTTTATAAGAGTTTATAATATCGTGGTTTAATTAATATTGTAAATTATCCACTGTTTTTGCCTTTTGACATCTCAAGTGTAGTCTATATATGTTATCCCACATAAACCCGTATGCAATAATCCACCGCTTACTGGTTTAGGTGGAATAGCAATCTCAATGAAAAGTATAGCAGTACATTTTATCCGTAATAATGCAATAATCAAATTTCAATAAAAAGTAGTAATATAAAGTACAACCATGAAATGAAGATTTGTTGAACACATAATTTACACGATTTTTTCCGATTTTCATATCAGCTGGTACTAGTAGGTCCATCCAGCTATCATCCGTGGTTGGCAAAGATACATAACTCCGATATGCGGATTTTTTTCTTCGTTGACACGTTTGGAAGAAGACAGCTTCTTCATTACTTGACTGACCATACTATGTCCTAACCTTTTTATTATCAAACCAAGTATCGTCATCGCTTGAGAAACTGTCTTTCGTTTTTTTGGCATAAATAGAAATTCGGGGAGTTAAATTTATTGAGATAAAAACGAAAAATCTGGACAATACTGGATATTCAATATTGAGTGTAAACTAACTTTCTAGTCCTGATTTCACCAAAAATGGACAATGTATAGTGTTATTTAAAGTTAATTGATATCAATAAACATAATATAGATTACAAAATGGTCTGACAGCTTAATTGTACTTGATATTATTGGCTAATAGACAAACACTCACAAATGAACGGTCGTTTTATAGAAATATCTCTGTCGTCAGCTCCTCCACGTCCAAAAATAACAACCTTTTCAGAGGTACCAGACTCATCGGGTTGTCCGTTATCCCACAAAAAAGGATAAAACTTTTCTCTGCTCCTGTGCCACATCCATCCTTCGCTTTTATCATATTTTGATTCGTGTAGTCCTCCAACAAGTATGGAATCCATCCCAAATGCACTGCTCAATTGCCCAATAAAGGTTAACTCATCTTTTGAAGATATCTGCAGTAGTTTGGTACCATCGGCTTCGCACTGGGCAGTGGCTTCGTAATAATTTGAAATTGTGTTGTACAATTTGTACTGCGATCCTCTGAATGCAATCCCATTGTAGTCTTGTGGGCAGAGGGGAAGGTTTCGACCCTGAATCCAGGCTACCTTGTTTGATTTTGAGCAATTACTAAACTGTTCATGTACAGGTAAATTATTGGTGGAATATTGTCGACATTGTCCGGGATATGTGTAGTTGAACCCCTGACAACTTTTCGTGTTGTAACATGCAATTGCGCAAGCTCTGTAAGATGAGACCTCCTGGACGGACAAATTAAATTCGGACAGATGACAGAGCTTTACAATCGCTGTGTTTAAACAGAAGCATCTACTTGACGGCCAAATTAGGCCAAACATCAACAATGATAATAAAATGTACATGATAAAATACATGAAAATCCTTTTGTCAAAACGTTGTATAACAGAAACGAACCTTTTTTTACATACGTCGGCGCAAGAATTTTTGTGTTTTACAAAATGAATGTGTTTACTTTATGCGAAGAAAAACAAATGGACGAGAATGTGTTTGGTTTAGTGGCATGAATAATTAAAATACGGTTGTAGGAAAGTTGACAAACACCAGCAGCAGATTCCCTCCTGCTAAAATAAACTCTAAATTCTTGTTTTAAAGTACTTTCCGTTTCGACTGATGATATTCTCTTTACAAGAAAGTTAACCTTCCAAAAATTGTAAACACTATTTGAAAAGTCATGACAAAAATCATTTGTTGCTATCAATTTAAAAAATGATCAGGATGTATCTGAACAAAAGAAATTATTGAAAGTGATTATCTATTTACAAACATAAAATAATAAATAATACTGAAGAATAGTTAAAACTTCGAAAGATAACAAAATTGTCGTATAAACACTACAATTCACTACCTTGCCCTGTTAATGCTAGTTTGATGCGATTTGATATGTCATTCGCGCGCTTTTGCTCTGCAAATTGTTATTTTTGCAGTTTCAGATAGATTTAGGTCTCAGAAATTGAAAAATGGTTGGGTACAATTTCCGTACCTACCCCTGGAACCTATTTTTATCGGCCCGGACCATATGTAACGTAAATTGTTTATCTAAACAAGAAAAAACTTTCAATTGCAAATACTGCTTTATGATGCATTTTGGATGCATATAATATATTACCTATAAATAGAGTATCATTGGATATAAAAGATCTAAATACATCATTATTTTTTTGAAAAAATGTCATGTATGACGTCATATAGAGTTATTTAAAAATGAACGTAAAAATGTAATAGAAAGACCCTATATATCTGTATTATACCAACAGATAGGAACATTACTATATTCAATAGGATAGGTTTAAAGAATATAAAATGTTCAGAAATCATTCAATGGTCAAAAAGTGATATTTTGCACTAAATTAGCACTTTCCGATTTTAAGCTAATCTTTATTTTTAGAACATGTATAATACTACACTAAACTAATTTCTGGCTTCACAGGTTCTAAACCTTACTTTGGGTTAGATATGTGGATATTCGATTTCTTTATAATTTGAGCTTTCCCTTTTTTGCATTTAAAGTTTTTCGTAAAGAAACTTTTCTAATAATGATTTTTTTATTATTCCTTTGATCCTATTAATATAAAAATTTGTCAGTTTCAATGTTTAGTTTTATGTGCACTTAGAATTTCTAGTACAGAATTTTTAGATTCAGATATTTAGTTTATTTTAGAATCCTATAAACAACATGTTTGTTACTTATGTTTGTACCCTGTCTTAGATTATTTTAATTATGACGCTATGTTTGTCTTTCCTTTTTTCATTAAATAATCTACTCTTATTTCTAAATATGCCCTTTACTAGATTAAATACTGAAACTTTATTTTAGAAAATTTCCTTATTTACCTAATTCATCAACTCTACAAAGCCGCCGATAAGAACCTACCATACAGACTTTTATCAGTCGACTTCTCTAAAGCTTTTGACTGTATTAATATAAATATACTCGATGGACCTCTATACCAAGCTGATGGAAATAGATTGTATTTATACTGGATGGAGAAGGAAGTAACAGTTAATTCGTGGCAGGCGTGCTTTCAGAGAGGCAAGGGAACGGAAGAGCAAGTGATAAGATTAGTCCAGGAGGTGCAAAGTGGGTGGGAAGAGAAGCCGCATAAGAAAACGACTGAGTATGGAGAGGTTGATGGACGAACAGGTTCCAGCAGTTATGATAAGGTGGTTCGCGAGCCAGGGTGAAAGAGAGGATCGGACGGAGTAAGTGGAGAAGAATGCAGGAAGGATTACCTCAAGGAGCGATAAGCTCACCAACTTTGTTCTTGGGGGATGAGTGGTTGAGTAGTAAGGAGCAGGTGGTGCTGGCTCAGCTGAGGGTGGCCACTGCACCGACACTGCTTACTACCGGCCAGGAGGACACGGGGTGCGTTTCGTGAGGTGAGAGGGAAAGAAGGATCACGGGATTGAGAAGGTTCCTACAGAGAGTCGCTCTAAGTGGATGACTTACGGAGGGGTCAGGAACCGCAACCACGACGACGTTGACTCCAGTGCGTGAAATACGACAACTCTGTTCCCCCCTGGTCATATAGAGAAGCACACTAGTAGAAGAATCGTTGGTAGAATCGAATGATGCAAAAAAAAGTTCCGCAATACCCACTTAAAGTTACGATCGTCCCTTAATTTGCCCCCAGTCATCTTGGATAAAATCATAATCGAATCTACTAACTCCACCAACCTCCTTGTAACCCTATAAGTAACCATAATCCTCTTTACATGTGGCGACCATGTCGATTTTATAACTAAAAAATCGAAAAAACGTATCTATTTCGTAGTTATGCTTAATATAAGTTTTTAGTTGAAAACATATTATCTTCTCATATTTTTAATTATTTGTAATTATATATTATGTTGGAGATTCGTATATCAACAGGGTGTCTCAAAAGTCATGCAACGAAATATAGGTATATAGCTGTAGATTGATGCATTATAGAAATTGCAATTCATGCAATAAAAAATAAAATGCCTTTCTTTAATTTAAGCAATCAATCGCAATATTATTGGATAAAATGAAATAATAAAACGGTAAATATCTTCATTATGTATTTGTTAAATTTTATTTGATATGTCAGGCCCATAGACATTACATTACATATAACTATAAAAGCATAGATTTTAAATATAGATATTTATCTATGTTCAGCCCCAACCAATAATCACGTGGTGTGAGATCGGGAGACCTGACATATCATTCTATGTGACCCCTCCTTCATATTCACTATTGCGGAATATCCACATAATATACTCATTGGAGTTATTATTATTTTATTTTATCTAGATTATTTATTATAAATATTGTATTGCCTGACTTGTATTGAACCCTTGATGTATATCGCAATCAATAAATAGTAAAATTAAAATATATTCAATATAATTCAAAATATATTTTACAGAAAAATATGGGAATTGTACAAAATAGCGCTTCCGATTTTGTTCCACTATTTATTGATTTTCAACATATTATGTTCGACACCTTTTATACTATAATAATATATTTTAAATAAAATAAAAGTAAAATATATTTTGTAATAGTCATTCTGCATGGTTTTATGTTCTAAAATGTTAAAACACTATACTTTTAAATGTAAAATATACGAATTTATTCAATTAAACCGCCAATTAGGCGGTCATTTGACTTGATACCACAGTCATTTTTTTAAGGAATGCGATATTTTTGTTCTCATTGCTCAAAAATGTCCATAAGAAAATGAAGTACTTTTGTCCGACATGTAACGATAATTCCACTAAGCGACCTCACTACGTATACATTAACTACCTAAGTTGAGGCTGTTAAACGCCTATAATGTACGAGTCGCGCAGGGACGAGTATCATTATATAGTTTAACAGGCGAAACTTAGGTAATTTAACGTATATAATTCATTTTATACAAGAGTACTTTTCTATTTAACAGGAGTACTTTTCTATTTAACAGGAGTACGTTTCTATTTAACAGAGTACTATTTCATTTAACAATCAATAACAAAATCATTGATTAAAATTTACTACTGTTAAATAAAAAAGTACGGTTCATTACACATTTAGAATTTACTGCATTAAATAGTACTGAGTTCATAGAACAATGAATTATATTATAGGAATGCCATAAATTTCTATGCTAATCAACAGAATAACGATTTATCTTAAACAAAATTTAATCAATATGCAATTAATATTTACTTTATTTATACTAACACGATCAATCTCAGTGTATTTAAATTTATATTATAACCATTCATCAAAATGGAGAATTTTCTGAATAGTGGTATTATATGTTTTATTTTAATCTTCCACGTCTGTGAGTATATATCCCTAAATTGTGTATTGAAAAAACAATAAATAAATTTTCATATCAACAGCCGCATAACATGAAAATATAAAATTGCAAAAATTAAAACCTTTTAAAATACAAAACAGGATAATGAATTCTTCAAATTGTTTATGAAATATTTCTGGAGAATTCAGATATTATATATTTGGTAACGGATTAATTAATTCACTTTCACTTTTATAGTTGTATTAATCAATCATTCAAATATGTTATAGTTTATTCAATAATGTCAATTAATTATTATCAATAAAGGTTTATGTGAATAGATCATTTTTTTACTGATATAAATTAAGCGCGGATACACAAATAAAACAAATGTATAAATTGACATAATTTTACAAATATTGAAAATATTGAAATATAAGGAATTAGCAACTAAAAATTCTTTTTACTTGAACCTTTTGAATAAATATTCTGAAAACTATTCAACAATTAATGAAATTATCTTTTTAGATTATGTTGAAACTATACTGCCTAAGATGAAATGTTCCCAATGCACAGATTTAGGTAAAAGATGTGTAACAGAAACAATTACTAGATGTCGAGGACAATGTTTTGTAAGTATGGGCGTAAAATAAGACTATTGATTCATAAAATGTATTTTGGGAACTTTTTGGTTTGTAATATTCATTTATAATCAATCAATATATTCGTTTCCACTTATACTAATGTGTTTTTCTACATTTTCTTGCAAACAGCTTTTGTCGATCGTGTCAAATGCTGCGCTTAAGTCAGTCGCAATTAGACTGTGTGGGAAGGGGGGCTATTAATTATGTCTTAGATGTTATCTTTCCATACTACTATACTTCTGTTATGTATGATTTTTATTTATTTACAGACGGCAAGAATAATAGCACCTTATGGCGGCATAGATGAAATTGCTAAAGGTTGTAGAATAGGAGTATGTAAAAATCAAAACCGAAAATTTAGGGAGACTTCGCGAATAATTAATGAATGCTGTGGATCAGACCTCTGCAATAGTCGGGAAGGAGGACCCAATAATGTTGTCCGCATCTCAGTTGACTTC
>JAUZNC010058956.1:0-10692 GCA_034780395.1 Vannuccia rotundouncinata
TTATATCTCTGTGATTTTCTCTCTATATAATGTATAGTATAGTTATATCTCTGTGATTTTCTCTCTATATAATGTATGTAGTCAAACCTGTACGATGATAATTCTATTTATTATTTCTGACTTAATTATAATTATATGTTCTATAGATATATTTATACAAAGCATTTTACTATTATTTTAATTTAATTTGAATTTCTAATAAGATTTTGATGTATTTATGTATAATTTAATTTTATGTTAACTTGATATAATTTTTTTTGTTTAATATACACTACTAATCTAAAAGAAATGATTCGCAATAGATGAGGAATGTCCACTGTAAGAAACCTACCAATTGACATTTCCCCAAGAGTTGCGACGGTATGAGCGAAGCTTTTGAACGATTCGACAGTTTTGAAAAGAAGCAAGTAACCAGTTTGAACAAAGGCGAAAAATGAAATCAAGAAGACAATCATAAACATTCCAAGAGGGTAGAGAGCCTTTTTGATCACTTCAGCAAGCATGGCAATCTTTCTGTTGAATGATAGAATCCTTAGGAAACGAATTGTGAACATGAAAACAATAAACCCAAGCAGGGCTTGATTGGCCTGTAAAAATTATAATATTTAATATAAATGAATTAGTTGAAATCTTTCAAATGATTACAATATTTAAATGACTTACTATACACAATTTATTTCTAATTTTTAGCATTTTAAAATAGGAAGAAAGCATTAACTGAACCTACCTCATCCCAGAAGGCAACCACTTGAAAGCTAATAAAATTGGAGGGGTCTTTCTTCATGAGATGGTGGACCGCTTCTGAAGTAACAATTCGCAGCGCATAAACGGCTATTTCGATAAAGAAAAGAATTATCAAACTCATATCGAGCAAGTTCCAGAAATCCTGTTGGGAAGCAAAATAATAAATAATAGTTAAACATTAACATAAATTGGTATTACAAAATAAATAATACTAATTTACAATTGTATAATGGTTAAAGTTCATTCTATATCCATAGGAAGGTCATTTTTTTATTTTATTTTTTTTTATTTTATAAATTTATAGAGCGCATTAAATCAGAAGATGTCAAATGCGCTAGTCAATCAAACGAACCCTTTCGGGTCGCTAAGCTCTCGACTGGCACAGCTGCCAGCCAGGGACGAAGTTATTAATTCGGTCCGAGCCCCCGGTGTGGTCCAGATTTGTGTGCCGATTAATATGAGGTAAGATAAGACAGTCTGCATTTCATTTTGAACATGGATTGAAAGAGATGTCCCAATGTATACCAACATTTGAGGAGTTTACAAACTGTCTTTATCCTTATGGTCCATATTCATGCAATGCTCAAAACTTCATGAACTTGCAAGAACGTGTACGAATATAAGAATGTTGTTTTGTTGAAGGTATACTAACTAGGGCTATTAATTGAACTATATACATTTTTATAATAATGATAAAATAAATATATTTGACGAAAAATTTGTTTTACAAACGAATTGGGTTCTATGGGGAACGTAAAAAACAATTTAATTACTGTATAAGCTCATCTTTTAGAAATTGCTATATAGAAGTTTGAAAATTAAAATAGGAAGATTTTACCTTAAAAATTCTATGCAAATGATAATGTGAAACTATATTAAATAATTGCATTAAATCAGCAACATGAAATCCTTTTCAGATATTAAAGATACAAGAAACTTGTAAAAAATAATTTACCTTAAAGTAGGCTTTTTTCTTCTTGTGAATTTCTTTAATTTCCTTAATGACAAAGAAGAGGACGAGTACGGCAGATATGCCATCGATGGCCGCATAGAACAGCATGTTCACCCCGTAGTATCGTTCCATTCGGAGGGTGTAGAATTTCGGATATTTTAAAAATCCTAGAGAACAAAACAAATCCGTTTTATAAATGAGTACATTGATTAATTTTATAAACAATGTAATAATTATGTCTATAAAGTTAACAAATTAAAAACGGTTTCTGAAGCAAAATTCATTTGTTTAAGTAAATGTACGGACCCTTAAATCCACAACAATTAACTCAAAACGATACACATTGACAACAATTGCAATACCATTTCGTTAAATGTTGGCTCAAAAGGATCACATAGTAGAACACTCGAGACATCAAGCATTAGGAAAGAACAACGTTTAATTCTAGAGACAGTTAAATACAATTAAATCTCTGAGAATTGAAAGATTTACAAATTTAAACGAGTATAGTGGCTAGATGGGTTCAATAATTATTGTAAATCTCTCATTTTAAGTGGTAATCTGAGAGATTTACAAACTGAATCCATTCGGTGGCTCTATGTATGATTACCACTTAAATTAGAGATTTACAATTTACTGAACCCTTTCAGATACGAAAAGTGTTCATAATGTTTTGAGATATTACATGTTTTTCTCTCCTAATGAGGGATATCTATTTGAAAAATACTTTCTTGAAATTTTAAAACAGCTAAAATATTAAATACAAACAAGTTATGTTGAGTTTTGCATTTGATTGGTATTTCAATTTTGATATATTTTTTATACTCGTCAATGCATCTTCATACCTCCTCCATTGAAGAACTCCAGCAGCAACATGGAGGTAGTGTAGAGGTTGCTGGAAGGATTATAAATGACGAATTCAAAGAATAGACCTCGAGTGTTTCGGTCAATCCAGTGGTTCATCTGCATCTCTTGAACTTTTGCCTGGGCCTCATTTCTGGACGCATCAAATTTAACAATATATCCGCCACCACCGTATGTTGCCATTTTACCCCAATAGGGATAACCGTACATCTTGAGGGAACTTGTGAACTTCCACATCAGGTCATCTTGTGTATTCAATACTGAAATGAGAGAGAAGTGCATTCTTTAAATATCTAAAAGGTACAATACGTGAAGATAGTTAGTGTACAATATTCTTACTTGTTTTGTTCTTTGGATCCCACCCGGGCAAGTACTCGTTAGTGTCTTCAGAGAAGAAACTGTAAGATCCATGGCATTTATTTACCAGCCAAGCCATGTCCTCAACGATGTTGCATGACGAATCTATAATTAAATTATATGAAAATTAAATAACATATTTTATCAATTAATCAATAAACAGAATTCTATTCTGTTGAAAAATTCTATTGAATGGATTTAGCTGTGTCTACAAGTGTAAATATAATATTTTTTTTACTTCTTTATTCTGTGTTGTGCTTTTAATCTGTGTAATTAATTATTTAAAACTTTTAGATTGGTTAGGCACTATTATTTATATATTCAGTTATTAAAAATCAGTTCAACCTTAGTTTTGTGGTCTATTTACCGTTTGGTTTAATTCGAACTTGTCTGATCATTGCCTGCTGAATGAGGATATGTTGGGGATCTGACGTGGCCCTGCCTTCATTGAGAACACAAGAAGACTGTCCATTGTAACATTGGATGGGAAATAGAGCCGGAATGAAGGAATTGTTGAGGTACGTATATATATCGGCCACACTGTTGATCTAAGGAATATAATAAATACCAGGAAGACATATTTTACACTGCAGTTGAAGGACGGAGTGTTTTTATTTGTGATCTACCTTTTCAAATTTGGTAACTAGTTTTGAATTTTCAGCAAACGTTCCCGATATGAACGTGTTTGTGATGGCATCATTTTGAAGAAAAGTTCGATAATCTTGATTGGTGTAGGCCATCATAGTTATGACTAGGAGAAACATTATGTAGAACAAACAGTCCTTTACAACTGCCGCCGTTTCTCGTTCTTTTTGGCTAAATTATGAAGAGTGAAATTTAGCAAATTAGTTTGGAAATATAGTTATTGTATATAAATAATGTTTTTGTTATTATATTTTTTATTTTATTGAATGTTAAAGTTAATATTTTAAATAGTTATAGATTCGTATTCATTGCGAAGTAGAATACATATCACTATTCTGTGACCCGATCAAGCGATCGGTTATTCAACATGGTCCTATTTACCGTTTAGCGCGAATCAATGCGATCATTGTAATTATATTTACCGTTTAGCGCGAATCTTCGCGAGCATTGTTATTATATTTACCGTTTTAAGCGAATATACGCGAGCATTGTAATTATATTTACCGTTTAGAGCGAATATATGCGAGCATTGTATTTATATTTACCGTTTAGAGCGAATCAATGCGATCATTGTCAGTATATTTACCGTTTAGCGCGAATCTTCGCGAGCATTTTTTCATCGGGAGGTGGTTTGGATATCTTTTTTCTCTGTTGAAGTTCCAAAAGTTTCTTTGGATTTTTAATATCATTAATAGTTGTTGGTTTGTGGAGCGGTTCAGTGCCCAACAGCAAGAGTTCTTTGGTGACTTCATCAACATCTTCTTCTGGAGCCTTGATAACCAGAGCGTAGATCATGACGATTGCAATAATCTGAAAAGTATAATAAAAGAACTAATACAAACCACTGCGCAAAAATGATTAGTTTAACAAAGATAATGCAACTCAAAAGTTCACTGTAAGTTACAATGTGTGCAATCATTTTGCAATCATCTCAGAAGTAAAAAAATTATTTTTGAAACCATGAAGTTTGATGGACCTTCATAGCGCCAGTTTAAAACTTACTTTGATTGGTTGAATCAGAAGAATTGACTGAAGGAGACTGATGATCATACTTGCCAACCATTCTTTAGTTTTCTCCTCCCCAAGAACTCCTCCAAACTCCACCATGAGAAAGGTGGCTGTACACACACACATGAAGCTCAAAATGTAACCGATGATGTAGCTCCACCAAGGCAGCGGAAATATCTTTCCAACAATGATAGTCACACGTTGCTGAAGGGTAAATATATCAAGATTTATTTTGAATAATTCTAAAAAGTATATTTTTTATTCATAATGAATAAACGAAAATGCAGTTATCATAAAAGTGTTTTCCGATAAAAACAATAATAACATTTATCATGTATTAAGTATTCTGTTTTATCTGTGTTTCTATGTAACGGTAAAATATTTTACTGATCAGCACGAATTGTTGGTCAGTGACTTCGAACTTATGAAGGCTCTTAAATAAAACATAGCCAAAAATTAGACCATATATTGACCAATAATTTAATAAATATGTTAAGGACGAAGTTGACAGAAAGATCATTGTATTTTATTTGTTTAAAACAAAAAACTTTATCAAAAGCAATTCAAAAATAAATATAATTAATTACTCGGAATGTTTTCGTTTTTATATGACGGCCAGTTGTATCTACAATAACTTTGCTTTCTTCAACAGTTGAAGGTGGAGCACAATCCGGTGCTATGGGTGTCCTTTTTTCATCAATTGTGATAGCTGCCATCGATACTGTTTGTTTTGCCTGACTTGGATTGGAGCCATAGATGGCCATGTCTTCCTCAAGTTCTTGCTTTCGTTTGGCGATCATAGACATGGCTGGACTCCTCTCCTTGACAGAGAACATTAACACAATAATCACATTAGTTTAATTAGTTTGACATCGCCTATTTTCAAAACGTACCACTTTAGTCGGGGCTATTTTGGTTCTGTCACGTCTATTTCTGAAGAGCAAGACAATAACGAGGTTGATGGGCACAATAATCAGGGCGGAAATAGTCGCCAGATAAATGCTGTGTGGAGACACTTTGATTGGTCCAATTTCAAACAGCTTTGGACTTTCAACTTTATCCGCCTGAAGGATGCCAATTAGACAAATCAGTAAATATTCGATTAATAACTTTAATTTAAATGAAAACACTGATGTCTCACTTGACCATAGAACATAAGATTGACCATCATTGTTGACATAATAATGACAAGACAACTTGTCGCTCTTTGGACGCGAGTGAATTTGGACCGGGAAGGTCGAGTAACAACAGAAAACCAAAGATGGCCATCAAACAGGTTTTTGCTGGTTCGTGTCCAGAAGACATTATCGAATCCATTGATTTCTTCCTTACCTGCAACCGGGCACACACGATCGATCTGAAATACAATTACCGTTTGCGATTCATATTTTTCAATATAAACTAAACAAACAGATTCCCACATAAGAGAGTTTGTAAAAACTTAAATAAACTTGTCATAAACTTTATGTATAAGGAAAGAATATAGAATCGAACCATTCCATCCTCATCGTCCAGTGAAAGCCATTTATTCACTAAAAAGTAGAACTTTTGTCCCGTTTGAAGATCTTCGATAACCATGCGACTAAAATACCAGTTTGGATCAGGTCCTGTATTATCGTGATACAACCTGCAACCATACAAATGAATCAGATACTGCATTTTACAACTGTTTATAAAGGAAATGTTACCTTATGTTCATCAATGATCCAAGATAGTGTTCTGTTGTCAGGAGGAACGAATCAACTCCTCCACGCTGAAGAATTGGTCGCTCCGTATCCACAAGAAGTCGATGGTCTGTCTCCGCATTTTCACCCGATAAGACCAAAGTCACTTGAGCGGTGGTGTTCGCGTGATTGCGCCGTCCAGTCCAGACTGTGATCTGATCAACATTCAATGTATGTAGTGTACAGGAACACACTTTCATACGAAAAGTAAATACCAATGCAAAGAAGGATACCTCATAGGCAAATTGATCTCTGGGATCGTTGCAAGGCAGAGGAGCAACTCCCGCCCTGAGCAAGTCGTCCTTGTCCCTCCTTCCCGCCCAAATAACAACAAGGAACCAGAAACAGACAAGCGAAAGGCAGAGCGCAAATGCGATTGGATTGCTGTCCAGTTTCAGCCAGGCTGAGTCACCCATATCGATTTGTATTGGTGGAACCACGGCACTGGCCATGAACGAGGTCAAATGGGTGCACACGCACTGTGTCGAATAAATTGTGGAACAGCCGCCCACCTAAACATGGTTCATTGTAATATTTATACTGATATTATATTGCTACTGGAGAAAGTAATATTTGCTAAAAGCGCAAATTGAATAAAAATTCGCCGAATATTTTCCTTTAATTATTTAGAGAGAAAATTAAATAAAAAAATAGTTTACTTTGCAACCACCAAGCTCCAAATCTTGAGTTGTTTCATTAAAAAAATAACATCCAGCCGATCGAATATTGGCTTTGTAGGGAACCGTTAAATATTCGTCATTTGCTGAAATAAATCAACGTGTGTAGAAATTAAAACGAGTTCAAATATTATTTCTCGGAATTTCGGGACATGTCTTATTCGAATTATTATGATATTCAGCTGGAAATTGGAGGTTAAACCTCTAGAGATGTTGATTCCAATGTTTAGTAGTGTCATTGTTATATTATTTGTAGTCATTTAGTGAGTTCTAGATACCAATAACAGTGTAACCATAAAACTTACCTAACTTCATCGACGGGTTTTCCGTCTCTTCAGACGTCCCAGCTTGTGTGGTCATGACGACCTTTGTAGTTGCCGCTGTGGTTTGTGATTCATTTTGTCTTCTTACTCCTCGAACTCCAATAAACAATGTTTTGCTTTTATTGCCACTGAAATACCAAAATATATCGCATTCAAAATTTATGGAAAGGTTTTTTAAATATAAAATGGTTTCTAAACTGAGAATTAACAAGAAAGAAAATACAAAAAACTTTTTGAAAACTATTGTTTATATTTTCTTTTCATCATTTTTGATCAATCTAATTCCTATTAATTAAATGGAAACAATACAAAATATGATGTTTAACAAGTGTACAATGGTGTAAATACAAATGTGGTGGGTCAAACTCACGTCTCCAATTCATCCGCTCCGATGAAGCAAGTCCATTGACTTATTTGACGAGATCTTTTCGTCAGGCCTCTTTTGACTTCACACGAGTCTGGATTTTCAGAATCTTTAGGATCACTTTTCGGTTTGGGAGTTGTCTGAACATCTAGCTTGCAGTCTCCATTATTTGTGGAGCACATACAATTTGAAGTCGCATTCGGAGTGTTTTGTGTTGTATTGGTCGAATTACTTTCTTCCCAACAAGTTAAATTTTCATAACAAATGCAGGGTGCCAAGTACCAACTAGGAAAACTTGAAGAAGAATCAGAGCTCTGCATGTTCGTTGTTTGTTCGGTGGAATCTTCGATTTGATATGGTGTGACGTTTTGATTAGTATTTAGATCTTCATCGCTTTCTTCGTCTGAACATTTTGAGAGTTTTAAATTTGGAAGTCGACAAAAATGAGAATACTCCTTTTCAGATGGTTTTTTGCCCTCGCTTATGAAAATATGGAATTCGATGTCACCTCTAATATTTGTTTGGTTGTTATGCAGCACGCTAACTCTTTTTTCGAAAACAGTTCCGTTTGACGCAGTGACATTCATTAAGACTTCCGAGATGTTGAGAAAGCGTTCAATGGTGATAAAGAGAGCATTTCCTTTCTTTACATGAGCCACGTAAAAGTTCATGTTCTCGGGTGGAGTTTTCGTGTCTGCGTACGCATATTCCACGTTTTCGTAGCTTCCAGAAGCAGTGTCGACCCAGACTTCTATTTCAGTTTTGTTGGAAGTTTCTTGGCTAATATTAAAGACGTCATTGCTGTCGTTGGTAAACTCCATAGAAACAACGCGAGATGTGATATTTCTAGAAGTATTTGTGAAAAGAATTGGATTGCTTGCTTGTGTCGTGACCTATAAAAAATACGGATTATTTAGAATATCATTACCTTTTATTAACTTGATATAAGTAACTAAATTACCATCGCTTTAACTGACAGAGCAGGTTCCATTTGTTCCGGTTCCAATGGATTCGGCTGGTCGAAGAGATTTTCTGTGTTGGCCATTTTGAATGAGGAGCAATCCCCTTTACCCTTCGTTGTCATAGGTTCTAAAATTCAATGAAGAAATATAAACCAACCGATTCTTACGAAGTGGGTCAATTTACAAAGCTATTATACATTCTTACTATCTTTTATAGTATTTATTGGAGAAACTGGATAATTAAAAAATAAATTGAATTGATTTATTCAAATATTTTGAAATATATCGAAACCATTTTTAATTACTTTTTGCAAACGACGCTGGCGATAGTTTATTAATCGTCATTCCGAATTTTGGAGTTTGAAGGGACATCTCCTTCTCTCCAACGACGACTTTCTTTGAAACAGCATTCATTAAATTTTTAGTGATACTTCGAATTCGTTCAATATTTTCTTGATTGCGCCGATCAGCTTCGGGGTCCCGTTGAGGTTCTGAAGTGGATGCTGTGGTGGTTCTACTTGTTGTTGTCTCTTCGGAAATGGTTGTATTTGCGGCCAAAAATGACTGTGTCTCATAGAGGTTGCCTATTTGAGAATAATGAGTTATGAAAAATGTACAAAAATGAATGGTAATTTTACGAAGAGAACTATAATTAACTGATTTCAGATTCACAAACAATATATTCTGCTTCTATAACGTTAGTAAATAAGACGCAAAATATATCACCATGTTTTAACTTTAAAACCCTTATTAATAGAGTCGCCAATAGTTTGTTTAAAAATTAGTATTTTGTATTGATTAGAGTTGCAATTGAAATAAAAACAATTTGAGTTTGCATCAACCAGAACGTTGCGAAAACTATTTAATTCTTTAAGATTATTTTTCTCGCTTTTCAAAAGATCGAGATATTCAATTTTTATATGTTTTTTTTTTGTCTTCTATTCATGCTTTATGAATTAAAAGTGTTTTGTATGCACTAAAGACTTTTAATTTTCAGCAGAAAATATATACTGAAGAATTGCAGATTAAAGGACACCATAATTCGAACATATAACTTTTTGAATATTTGAATTATAGGTAAATGATAACTCCGTTTAATATTTTTAAAAGTTTCTTTTACTACAAAACCCTCTACAAATATATTTCAGCCAAAAATAAAATGTGAACAAATATGCGCATATAAATGTTTTCCTGTTAACAGATGTGCATATTAATGTTTTCCTGTTATCAGATGTACATATTATATAACATTTTAACTTGAGACATAATATATCTAACTAAGTAATACTTTTTTAATCAATGTGTTAAGAAAACAAAGGCTTATTTTAAATAAAGTGTCATTTATGATTTAATGTCCTTATTCATACATTATTTACTCACCAACAACATTAGCAACAAGAACGGAAGCTCCTTCAACATCATCGGAAGTAACAGATCTGTCATCGGCTTTGTTGTCCAGAACACCGATCAAGTTATCTCCAATGCTGCTTGCCATTTCCTGATTTAGGAACAATTCATTTAATTGGTTTTTACATGCAATGTTAATTTATAAATTTAACAACATTAGCATTTATTGATTTAACAACATTAGAATTTATGGATATAACAACATTCGAATTTACCAATGAATCTTGAGACAATTCCTCGGCAGAGGAGCAACTTTCCTGCAAGACACTCGCCATTCCAAGAACATCATTGATTTCGGTATTTTCTAAACTTTCTGGATTCACCATTTTATTCATTGCGTTTAAAATATTTTGTCGAACCTTAAAAAAAATTAGGTTAACAATATCAATAAGCTTCTATCAATTATTCAATCATTATGCAATCATTATTCAATCATTATTCAATCATTATTCAATCATTATTCAATCATTATTCAATCATTATGCAATCATTATTCAATCATTATTCAATCATTATGAAATCATTATTCAATCATTATTCAATCATTATTCAATCATTATGCAATCATTATGCAATCATTATTCAATAATTATTCAATCATTATTCAATCATTATGCAATCATTATGCAATCATTATTCAATCATTATTCAATCATTATTCAATC
>JAUZNC010058958.1:0-10691 GCA_034780395.1 Vannuccia rotundouncinata
GTAAAGGAATCCTGAATTATAACAGCAACATCTGCATAAAGCTGCTGTCCATCCTTTCTGTAAAGGAATCCTGAATTATAACAGAATGGGTATGGAATGGGTGTGTCTGTAACCGGATTCAAATCAAGATCTTTAATGTGCAGGGCATAAGTTACTATAAATAATTGCATTAATAATTTACAATAATATACAACAGAAAAAAGCTTCAACCTCACGTGAAATACTTGGGTAGAGTGATGTGAACTCCCAGACTCGGCTGACAAATCTTTCTCACTTTGTAATTGTCCAGTGTTCGAATGTTGTCTGAATAAGGCCCGGTGGCATTGATCACACACCTGGCCTTCACTCTAATCTCTTTCCCAGTTCGACGATCTACAACAACTGTCCCAGTTAGCTTGGCCTGAGGCCCAGGTCTACCACTCGTCTCCACCAGCTGGTCTGTAGAGTCCAGTCCCAAGACACAGCCCAGAGGGGAGGGCGAATGTGAGGGACAGGAGGAGGCTTTGGGTTCTTTAAGAAGTCCGACTACCTCTGTGTAATTGGCAATTGTAGCACCGTAGCGGGCAGCAGTGAGTGCTAGTGAAAGGCACATGCGCGAGTCATCTTGCTGACCTGATATGCCAAGTCGGCCGTCAAAAGTAGATTATTAACAATTGACAGATGTTACTTAAGAAAATAATTAATAATTTAATAATTTAACATGCATCGGGAAAGGAAGTTAACAAATGACATGAAAGTGGTAAATAAATTATATTTAAAATTGATTCAAAAATAGTTTAAATTTACACATCATTATTTCTTCGCTGATGATTTATATATAGTCAGCATTGTTATAACAATAAGAAGAAAAATCAATAAAAACACTATTAGTCAGAAATTATATTAATTAGAAAAAGTGAAATTTACTTAGATTAATAAAAGAATGTACTAATTATACTAATCTATTTGACATTATTCATGATTTAATATTTTTATTAATTCATTAAAATCATAATAATTAAATGTTTTAAACTCGATCGCATTCTCTCTATGGGAATAAATAAATGCCATCCTATCGATAAGTAATACATTTTTAATTTCTTGACATTAATACATCAAGAAAGCATATTTTTGAGTCATTAATAATCTCAACATACTTGTTTATTTTACAACACATAATTTACAGAATTATGAAAACAGTGTTATTAGGAAAAGATATACATTTATTTGTCCGTTTGTCAAAAAAGGAAATGAATTTATAAAATATTTTGATGATCACATTAAAATATAGATACCTATACAACATATACAGATATTGAAGTGCCAAGGGCTATGGGATATATGTAATACGTCAAAATTGTCATGCAATTTTCTAATTTAAGAAAGCATGCTGTCTATGCTGAAAGACAAAACTAAGAAAAATATTATTCTGAAGTCTGCAATATTATATTATATTATTTAAAATAAATATTATCTATAAATTAAACAAATATATATTTATATTCCGTGTTAACAAACGTCAAGAGTTCATACCATCGAAGAAAACCATGGCTCCAACCAAATTCTTTTGCTTGAGCATAGGAAAGGCTTCAAGAGCGCGCGCTTTGTTAACGAAGTAAGAAGTTTTGAGCACCTGAGAACCTGAAAGGAGGTCGTAGAATTTCATTCCGAACCAAAACTTCGGAATTTCCCAACATCTACGACAGTCACAAAACGAAAAAGATAAGGAAGTGATTGGGTACCATTAAGTTAATATGGGACGTATTGATTACGACATACTTGTAAATGGGCAGTAAAATAGGGAGCGGGTGGGCTATATGGGGCGCCACTTTCAGCATGTGTGCTCGTTCGGTCAGGGCCTCTTTCACCATTTTGTACTGTTCGATATCAAGGTTAAAAATGGCTTTCTCCAAATAGCGAACCCCGCCGTGGATGAGTTTGGTGCTTCGACTAGAAGTTCCCGAACAGAAATCGTAACGCTCCACTAGTGCAGTCTTTAAACCTAGTTAGTGGTTTAATTTAACCAGAAAACAACATAGAACTGAATTAAATTTCATAAGGGTCTTTTAAACGTTGTCTATAAGGATCAGAATTCAAACGAAAGTTCTAAAATAAAATTGCAGACTTTCCGCATTTTAAAGAAGTAGTATGTAAGGTGAATTTCTGCACCAAACGAATGATTCTATGTTTCACAAAAAAAGACATTTACTAGATAAATTTCCGCGCACCTTTACGAGTTAAATTCTCATCCAATAGGAGTCCAGTTAATTCAAAGCTAAAATTAATCACTATCCTGCCATAGTAAATATTAAGCCAATGAAATTTTTTGAATAGCACTCTACCATAGTAAATTTTCGATCATTCTGATTGAAGTAACTAAATATATGCTATATAAGAAGATGTGTGAGTTATTGATTTCATTCTCCTTTCTTACAAGCTCTTTGACGGTCGTCTCTCAATTAGTCTATTCTCCCTCTACCTTTTAAGTGGCCTCTATTACAAAGGAAGAGGAATATATTGTGCATAGTGTCAATTCAAAGTTTAGTCCAGTCATCTATAGTACCTATTGTATACGCACACTGGATAATAATAATATCATTGAAGGCTCATTCTACAATCAGGAATTGAAGGCTAAAAGCGATTGTGAAGAAGACACCCGAATTGATTAGATATTGAGTACACGAGGGAGAGGGCCGGGTGAAGAAAGATGCTCTTGTCCGTTGGGGGTGTTATAAACAACCTACATGGATAAAATATAGCAACATTGAAAGAGTTCAAGATGCCCCATACTAATACCGATTTTCATGTAGTTGTTGGCTAGCGGGCCCGAGTGAGTATATATAAATAATACCTAATTAATTAATTAATTTATAAATTTATTATCTTTCCAACAAATAAATAAATAAGTCAATGTTACTTAACGAATAGAATTTATTTATTAATATAATCTCGTAATGACTTACACCGTGATCCCAATCAGTTAGGAAATCAACTTCATCTCAATCGTCTCTGAAAAATTTTGAGGCCCCTACTCTAAGGTTGATTTTAGTTAAAGAAAGATAAACGGGGAACAGAGACGATTGAGACGAAGTTGATTTCCTAACTGATTGGGATCACGGTGTAAGTAATTACGAGATTATATTAATAAATAAATTCTATTCGTTAAGTAACATTGAATTATTTATTTATTTGTTGGAAAGATAATTAATTTATAAATAAATTAATTAGGTATTATTTATATATACCCACTCGGGCACGCTAGCCGACATAGTCCTACCCGTTAATGTTAAAAATGAAGCAGCTTTCTTCAAATAAATTCCATTTTATTTGGAGAAAAGTTATAAAAAAGTAACCGACTGTAGGCCTTTGGCTCACATATGCTCGGAATAATTTTCTGCCTTTTTCTTGGCCCATTAAGATGATAATAGCCATATGGTAGACTCTGGTTTATAGAGGTCCAGGGCTTCTTGTCCTCAAAGAAAGAAAGAATTTTCTTAGAATAAGTAAAATTGCACATTTGATGGTTGTAGATTCGATGCGTCGTTCGACATGGCTAAATGTGGTCTGCTACTAAAAGGCCTTTTTATAAATATTCGTGAGTGATCTCCATGTATAGCGTAGCCCGTCGCACCCCTTTTGGTTCGCTTTAGTTTCTTGCTGTCAATGGCCAACAAGGAGTAACAATTCGGCTGGAGCAGGAGAAGGTGAGCAGGCTTTCCTTGGAGATTCCATTCTAAAAGTTGGAGATTATACGGTATTAAAAATTCTGCTAATAACATTAAACTCTTATTAATTATTACTCACTGTTTCCGGCGGAATTTCTCCATTCTTGCCGAATAACGCGTTGGTATGCAGCTTGTGATAGTTCTTCTAGAATGAGTTAGATTCCGCTTGTCGTTTCTGGGAGTTGTAGGAGATATATGACTCAAAAAAAGCCGACCGGTTGAACTGAAAGGCGCGTCGAATTTGGATCAACTTCATACCCTGTACTAGGTAAAACTAAAGAAGCAAGCAGTGAATCACATATTCCTTCTTGTTCCAGTGAGTAAGGAGGAGTTTCGTAGTGCCTCGGAACATCTTATTTTTGCCGCCATTGTTCCCGCATGAAGTCTGTGCGGTAGCTTCTGGGAGTTTGCCCTTCTTCGGAGCAAAGAGCAGATCACAGGTGCGGTTCTGTATCTCCTTTGGATATTCGAGATCAACCTCCAAGATGTGTCCCACGTCTCCATCATAGTCAAAGTTGAGAATGTCCAGATTCTGCAGCTCGTCCTCCAGAATCCACTCTAAACTGGACTGAGGTAACTTCTGATTGAGGTTGTTAGAGTAGCTACGTAGAGCAGTTCCACCTGTGAGCTTTTTTCATCGTATGAATCCGGGATACGTGGCGTGTTGGTAGAGACGTGTTGCGTATTGAAGAATGTCATGTCTCCACGAATGCCGCTTTCTACGAAACAGTAAGTATCTGCGTTCTTGAGAAATCCAACCAGGAAAAATTACAAAATGTAATATTTGATGGTGAGGATTATGATAAAACAGAGAAAGAAATATACTTACTTTAGTACCAGTCATCTAAAACGCCGAATCCTATAAGAGACCTGGTAAAGTTATATAGTAGGTCGAATCTAGACCTACTATAGTATAATCTAGTGTAAGCTTCCGGAAGGTCTCAAAAACATCCGAAACCTGATAGACATCCAGGCGTAGATAATCCAACATGGAGTCCTACAGAGTCGCACAGCCGAGCAGAGTCTATGCGTCATGTGCGCGGGAGTAACTTTCAGTGCTGTACTTTTGCTGGCCGAGATCGTCATAAAATGCTTCTCTTGGAGGTAGCTGGTGTTCACTGAGACAGTCAGGTCCAGTAAGGTGTAGGGGCGAGGTTACGGATCATCGTTATATTTTCGTGGATAGGCACAGGCGCAAAGCGTTCTTAAAGGATGGTCCTCATTCTCCTCGGTCCACTCCAAAAGATTGATGAAGATGCGGGGTTCAACTTCTCAAAGCGTTGGATATCGCAGCAGTAGTGATGGGGAAAGTCAGGCCGGTAAACTTGAGCTCACCGCGCCACTGAGCATAGGAACTGGCGCGTTCACGAATCCTGAAAGTACTGGATACATAAAACAGTTGTCCTGGATGGTTCGGTAAGCCTCATGTCGAACCAATTGACCGTCTCTATGATGCAGTTGGAGCCATTCTGGATGAATTCTTCGACACTCTTAGGAGCCCAGCGATTACATAGTCAAAGAACGTGTCGCTCGTCACAACGGCTGGAAGTGAAAAGATTTGCTCCTCAGAGAAAAGAATATCCCCGGTGTTGGGATCGATCTGGAAAATCCTCAGGGCAAGAACGGGTTGGATCTTGTACTCTGTACACCTGATGAGTTGAGTCATCACTGTGCGGTTGGTATGGATGATAGGATCTCGAGAGGCTGGATGGGAGTGACAACCGACTCGGTGCACAACCTCATTTTGATATTCCTCTATAGGTAGGATAGAATTGGGGGAAACAGTTGAGTCGATGGAAGTATAACTCAGAATAGTCTGCAAATATTTGTAAACATTGGCCACACTTGAACTACTGTTTAATCATCGAAGGAGCGTAGGCAGCATCGGAGGAGCCAGATGAAGAGGATGTAGAGGCTGATGTAGTGGAGGAGGTGAGAGAGGCTGGTACTACAGGAGAAACTGATAATACTGGTGAGGATGAAGGGGTCGATACTCGAAGAGAGCCCTTATTGGGAAAGGTGCTGTAGTGATGAATTTATCCAAGTCGAAATATTCTCTTGAAGATGAATTCGAAACTGAGGGTGCAAATAGTCGCGAGTCCGTTGTTCGTAATGCTGTGATCATTTCTATATAGTCCAACCATTCTTGATCAGGTTTTGTGGATGCTGCTACAACTTACAACTAACCGTGAAGATCGTCACAATAAGTCAGAGTAGGCATTAGTTGTGGATGATGGACGCACTCTAAGGTCAAGAGGCTTCTTTATGGAGTTAGACGAGACTGTTGGAGGGGCTGGTGCATGAGAGGTTAGAGCAGTTGATGGAGGTGGGCGCATTCTGAGGTCCAGAGGCTTCTCTATAGCTGTCGATGCAGTTAGTTGGATACAGCTGTTGAATTCTTTAACGATGAAGTCCATGAAAAAGGAGATCGGGATTGGAGAAAACGATGAGATGAAGGTAGCTACTTCCTGCAAGCAAACAGCTTAACTCTCGGTCTAGAGGGAGGAGTTATCTCAGATCGCAGAGGATCAAGCACGAATGTTAATTCAGCTGAATGCTCTTCAATAGAAAAGTTAATAGTCTGAAAATACTAAATAAATAAATTTTGCAAGTATTTTATTCCAAAAACAAATTTGGGCATGGTTCCTGGGCCACAAATATATATAACACATGCATTTTAAACTATTGGAAATTTGGGCATGGATCCTGGCCGATAATTTAAATTGAATCCTTTTTTAAATGACTGCGCAAAATAAATATGTCAAGTTTTTTAAACTATTGGAAATTGTAGGGTAGATCCTGGGCCCTGATATGATTAATATAAATTTTTAATATAGCTTTTAAATAAATATATAAATATTAATATTAAAAATATACACTGCACATCTGTATTGTTATAAAAATTTAAACAGTAGCCGTTTAAATTCGTCATAGTCGTTTTGTACAAACATCCCATTAACTAATATGGAACAAGAGTAATCTGAAAAAGCTCAATGAGTTTACAGATCAATAGCTGACATGGTACTCTACAGATATTCGTCTAAATGGTTAACGCTGTTGCCCCCATCATCAATAGAGTATATTTCCACATCCACAGGCTAATACGATGCAAGGGTAAGATGTTATTAGAACTATGCACTGCTATACTGTGTCTTATTAGTCAACTAGTTAAACATTGTAAAAATATGTGCAATATATACATTTAAAAATATCTAAAAAATGGTTATAATTGATTTAAATTGGAAAAATTTTAATTCTTTTTTTTATTATTAATTTAAAAATTTTATTTTGAAATTCTAATTCTCCATATGCAACACAACTATCATTAATCATGTCTTTAATAGTAAAATTCACTTATGACTAAATAATTAAATAGAGCTCTTACTGTGGATAGATGGGATGATAATTAGGATGATGAAACAGAAAGATAAGGATTATAACGGTATACAGCGATCGAAGAATTCGAACAAGTATAACAGAAGTTAAAGCTGAAAAATGAGAGACGAACTGTCAAGGAGACGATCGTAAGGGAGCTTGTAAGAAAGGAGAATGAAATTAACAACTGAGTACTCACACACCTCCTTATATACCATGATACCCAATAGTGAGTGAATTCTTATTAGTCCGAATTTAACACATAAAGGTGCGTGGAAATTAACCATGTAAATATGCGGAAAAATTAACTTATAAAGACAAAGGTGCGGGGGAGGGAGTGGATACCATCTTTTCTAGTTACATTTTTTAGCACCATTAGGTACTAGTTAAATTTTTTCCTATTTTTGTGGTAGACATCCACCTTATATACTACTTAAAAACTTTTTTTAACAATATGCGGACTGTTATTATATTATTTATGTATTAAATGTGTATTTCTCAGGAGAGAGTCTCTACACTACCTATACAATTTATATAAATCATTAACAAATTGAATAGTATAGCTAAAAAAGTCAAAAATCGATATTTTTCAAAAAATCAAATTTTCAAAACTTTTCCAGATTTGGCACTGTTTTGACTTGTAAGACTCCGTATGAACCCTGTATGATGTATTCTATTGATCAGTTTAGGGTTTTGTTTTGAAGTTAGTTGTACTTCAAAGCTTTAACAAAATCGATAAATTGAATAACAAAATAAAAAATTTTTGTTTCGCATTTATCTCTTTAAATGGATTTATAATTTTATAAATTAGAATAAGAAAGAAAATAATCGTATGAACCGAATTTCTATGGGCCTGTCGCTAAATAATTAATATAAACTGAGAAAAATGACAAACTACCTTGTCTTAAAAAAATAAACCAAATCAAACTGACGGTTTCACTTATAATTTCTAGTATCAGTCTCACCTCTTGTCACCGCATCCAAGGCAACCCCACACCCAGTGGCCCCTCCACCAATTATTAGAACATCAAACTCTTCATTTTGAAGAGATCCCAATTGTTCTGTCCGAGTGGGCAGTGATTTGGAAAACAGTTTCAATATTTCTCTGGATGGTTCCTTTTTGCTTGTTGCATCCTATAAATAATACACATTAATTAATAAGTAGAAAATATTAAGAAAAGAAGTTTAAGACATGTCATAGTGAAATTATGTTTGCTAGTTGTGTTACATTGCTTAGCAAAATTAGGTATAATAAAAATTTGTATCAAAGTAACGAGATTTTTAAAAATACACACCAATTTTACATAGGTATTGGTAGGTATAGGTAGGTATAGGTAAGGTATATTAGATATTAGATATTTGTTATTTTTATATTTCTAAAAATAAATATTTTTCGCATACCTATTTTAAACTCACCTTTAATCTCTTACTTGCATAATACTTAGGAACAAATTGTAGAGTTCCTAAACCAATGACACTCGATGCTAAACCAGCCTTAAGAAGAAATCGTTTCAATGACATGCAGAAATTTCTGTGAAATAAAAAATTCATCCAATTTTAAATGGTTTTGTTTTTTAATTCAAGGGATACAAATTTACTTATTAGTGTTGCAAAATATCAAACTTTGATAAAAAATGAAAATCCATTAAAGGTTTAATTTTTGAAATGCAAATCTGAAGCATTCGAGAGCTATATATATACCTATGTATATTTTATTGGTATAGTATGGCTTACTATGACTTATGACTTTATAGGTGTTTCAGGGACAACACCATGATTTTTGTATTGGGGGAAAAGCTATAAAAAGAGCACCCTTAGGTAAAAATATGGAAGTTGGATCTATGAATTGACAACTCAATAGTAGTATATGTTTATGTATGATAAGATAAAAAATTGACTGTGAGCAAAATCAAAATAACTAGCTGTTCACTTCCGTAGTTTAATATCTAATAACGTTTTTATAAAAATTCAGGAAAAATCATTTTTGAAAATTTTCTAAAAACAAAAAAGTGGCTGAGACGATTTAGAGTAAAACATGTTTGTAATTTTCACTAGGTAGATCAAGTTCACACTTCTGCTTGTGAGATTAAAAACAGCTAGAGCAGTGAATTGGCAGGCAGTCAACAGTGGCAGATCCAGGATTGTTCAATGGGGAGATGCTTGGTCAGAGAGGGCCATACAAAGAGACACTCACCCTAGGCTAAGCAGAGTCATAGGCAACTTTCAAAATTTGGGGGCACAATCAATCTCCTGCATTTTATGGCTATGTGAGCAAAATAGTTTATAAATCTGAGCTTGCAAGAATTTTTTTCAATTTTGGGACTTAGAAGGCAGAGAAAGCATCTCAGAACTATTTAAAAATTTTCAGTTAGAGAGAGCAGGACACTAGAACAAAACCCTCTGAGTGGGCTAGAGGTACAGCCCCCTGTATTTGCCACTGATCATTCTAACATGCTGCCAAGTCTTCAGTCAGTGAGTAATTGAAAATAAGTACTCACCTGATGCTGTTGTTACAGGATTTAACATAATCAGCTTTGCTACAGTTAACACTTCACTTATCAAGCTCTTTTCAGCTGATGAGAGATCCTGAATATAGTTGAGAAGTTTATCAGCAGATCCAATCAACAGTCCAGATACCATGGACTTGAGAAAGTTGAGCTGAGCATCTAACAAGTCCATTGAAATTAAATTGGAGTAGTTAGCCTCAATGAATTTTTTCTACTCATCAACTGGCTTCACCTTGCTTGAACAAACAAGAAGGTTCTCCCAGTTTTTAAAATATGGCTGTCTGATTAACCATGGACAGGTATATTATCCAATGGACAGGTAAAAATTTTGATTGCTTGCCCATGTGGACAGGTAAAATTTTACTATGTGTGCTTATAAAAGACAAAGTAGTCAAAATACCTATATGGGCAAGTGATAGCAAAATCCTTAATTTGAGCACTGTCTCCATTAGCAGCAGAGTCTGGAAGCTTTTCAGGTAAATCATCATTGGATTGTTCCACCCACCCTGCACTTGGAAGAACACAACAGAAGAGTTCTTTAATAATATTTGGATGTGTTGGTTCCAATTCACCAGTTATCAGCTTCGTTTTGCAAAATTTTGAGAGTCAATAGAATTTTTGGTAAAGTCATACTTGGCCAGCATAAATTAGCCAGCATACTATTAATACAAAAAGGGCAAAAATCAAGTCAGGACAATTAATGGGGGATCCAGACCCCAACCCCCCAGTCCCTTTGTTAATTAACTGGGTCTGGCAGAAGGTAATTTTGATTGGTTGGGTCATTTAAAAAAGGCACCATTTTTTTGCAATAAATTATTATTTTTGTTATCATTAAGACAACTACAGAAAAAAAGAAGGCCGTATATAACAATATTATAATTAGTTTTGTGATGTTTATAAGGTAAGGTAGCAAAAAAATAGAAAGAAATTATTTTCATAAAGTAAAAGATTTATGTATTAAATCTATACTAATATATGCTTATGAAAAGTATCTGTATATTGCAAAAAGCCAGGCTACATACTGTAGTTATTGAAGCAGTATTGACCCTCATTCTCTTATTAACTATCATGTTATCTATCATATTAACTATCATTACTATCTATC
>JAUZNC010058959.1:0-10690 GCA_034780395.1 Vannuccia rotundouncinata
TGAAGTTTCACTAAGACATTTACCGAGACTTGGGAACATTGTGAAAGACTCGTTGACGAGTTATAGTGAACATTTCAGGATACAACAATTTATTTGATTATATATGAGCTGGCGTCCATTAATTGATTACTTTGTTTATTATAAATTATTACTTTTGTCTAGAACAGTAATTGATTGTTATCTAAACATTGTTAAATTTATCTGACATAAGACAATAAAGGTGCTTTAATATAAAATGATTTGTAATAATAAATTGAATGTCAGTCAATTATCTGCTGCTTTGAATAATGTAAAATTATTATTGTCAGAAGTATTGTTATTAATATTTATACCTTTATTTTTTTACATTATATATAATAAAATAATAAATAATAGCAGTATATAGTGTCTGAAATGAGAGCGCCTAATTATTAGAGTAATAAAATTGATAATTTACACATCTATAGAAAAAATATGGTATTGCTTTACTGCCGCTTTCCTTTATTTCTTTATTTGAAATATAACTCATTATTTTTATTTTTTAGAGTCAATTAATGTATAAATGTTGATGTTAGTTATTAGATATACTTATGAGTATAATATTTTAGACATTTTTAAATCATTTTAAATAGATGTGATTTCTTTAATTTAGAATTTATTCGTTAAAGTATAAGCCAATATTACATATTGTTTTATTTAAAATATCAATATGAGATAGACAAAATGGGATTTCACGAGATCCACGAAACTATCCAAGTTCATAAGTATGTAAGATTGAAAAGACATATTAAAATCTATTACTATACAGAGACACAAGTACTATATGATAACTGTAATTTATATAAATATACAGAAATAAATGATATACAAATATATAATTGTTCATCATTTATATTAGGAATTTATACAAGTTAAAAAATGATTTATAATATTATAATATTTAAAGTAATTTAATGTAGACCAGATGGTCAAAATTTATCAATATATAGGTGGTTAATTAAAAAGCAATTGAAGGGCTTTTCACAGTAAACAGTTAACATGTCCAGTTATATGTGTTACTGTTTGAAATTACTTTAAATTTCTTTCATTTCCTGCAATTGCAGTTAATAGAAATTAATCCCGAAATTGCCGTATAAAAATGTAACATATGTGTCATGCTTTAACTTATCAGAAAAGTGTCTGTAATCGTTGAAGTGAAATTATAGTAAGTTTACTTTTATCTTGCTTTTTAATTAAAACAAAGTATAGACTTAAGCAGGATTTACTTAACAAGTTGGTTCTGATGGGAGGTATTCAATCTTCTTTAACCTTAAATAGTTAAATTTCCTTGTTGATCGTCTCTGTTTGGCAAAAGAGATTTTTTCAAATTGAAAAGAAATATTCTGCGGCGGTAGGATTTTCGGATATTGTATTGTATACTGCAATGTCCATCAAATTTAAAAAAGAATTCAAAAGACCACCTGTTTGTCCTTCTTTTGAAGAAATATGCACTGACCTTTCGATCAAGAGGATCAACAGCATCATTGTGACATAACTCATGATGATTATTTGCTTGCATTGATGTTCAAGAGAAATTTCGGCTGTTTTGTGAAGATTGGAGATAATTATTACTGCCCTTTGCTTCTAAGGAACATATAGGGTGATGTTATTGTTACATCATTTTTGAAATAAAATTCCGTAGAAAGTGGTTCACGAGTACGTTGGCAGTGATATCAGGATTGTTTTTAAAGTGCGCCTGAATACATTTAAACAAGTTCCATGCTAATTAAAAAAAATTATATCGTGATGTATGTCAAGTACGACGCGTAGTCCTTGCCCTAGCAGCTAGCAACTAGCAGCTAGCAAATAAAATCCAGAAACATAATCAATAAAACGTTAATGACAAACTTTTACATTAAAACTTTATGTAATTATAAAATATCAGCATGGAATTACAGAAATATCTCTATTTGTACAATGCCTTTAAATAATATTAATCTTAAACAAAACAGATAATTTTACAATTTCATTCAATTTTTTCGATAACAAGAGTAGTTTGATATGAGGTTGCGGATCATTTTCATCAACGATAACACTAGATTCATCAATTGATAGTATATGATATACACTTGACCCTTCAGAAGGATACATAGTATCGCTTAATAGTTTATAGTTTATATATATACATGTTAAACATTGTGTTGCTACTGTTAGCATTTTACACTCCATAAAAATTGTATACAAAATAGCGATTGAGTTAAATATTCTCACTCCTTCATCTATTTCACAATGTTTCAATCCCTAAATAAGTAAACGTTTATGAAATTCTAAATATACGAAGTTGTAAAACAATTAACTAACTAAAAACATATTAATAATGATTCAAAAAGTAATAATAATTTAATGCTACTTTAATTTTTAAACGATTTTTTATCGAGGATTTCAGTTTTGTTTTTTCAATAAAATAATATGAATTCTAAATTTATCATGAAAAAAAATTATGGATTAATTTTCACTTATAATAAACATAAATCACATATAAATATTTAAAAAAATAATTGTTGAAAAGATAAAAGAACAACATAAAAGATGAAAATTTTTATTATTAAAAATAAGCAAAACATAATATGATGATTCTTGAGCAAGCAAATGAATAAAGTTAATTATAAAATTTAATGATTACAATTTTTTGTTGCATTAATGTAAACTGCGATATTATATAATGTTAATAAAATCAGCATATAAAATTCGATTTTCCAAGTTCAATTGAAATAAATATTGAAAAATAGTTTACATAAATTATTTAAACACAACATTATTATATGTTTTAAATATACTTAGCGATAAAGACTTTAATATCTGCCCATTGGACACTACTAATAATCAACAGGATAAAATATATATTTAAACAAATATAAATAATTATGTCCATCATAAAAGGAACAACCTTTTATTACTTTTTCTTCTCCAGAGTTTTGTTTTTGGTTTTGTCTTTACCAATAGATGTAACAGTCGATATGAAGTTCTTAAGAGAGCTCTTTGGTTTCGAAGATGCACCTAGATTTCCTGTGCCTTCAGCATCTTCCTTGATATTTTCAATAATTTTTAATATTTTGGTCTCATAATCATTAACTTGAGTAAAACCCTTTCCTGAATCACTTTTGACATCCCGCAGTATTTCTGCCATGTCTTTTATAGAGCGCAATTGAGTTAAACGATCTTGTTTGTGGGGACGAGAACTGCGTTCTTCAGATTGAATCAAACGTTCGATGTATTCTACGTTTGTCAAATACGCATTTCGCAAAGCTATTTCTTCAAGACGATTACTGCATTCATTTGCCTGAACAATATATTCATACACTTCAGTTTTCTGTTTTTGATACTTTTCAAGCATTGCCATAAGTAATTTTTTCTTGGCATTTTTGTCATCTATAGCAACATTATAATCCTTCATCATGTCCTCCACAGTTTCTTCGACCACAATAGGGGTGTAAACATAAACGTTAGTTCCATTCGAGTGCATATCCCATGGACATTTAGAAGGACAAGCCACACACTTATCATTCTTCATTGAAGCACAGCCTTTTTTTTCATCACCTGTAATATAACAAGGTTCATGGCAAGTGTAATTACACGTGCGACAATTTGTAATGGAGTGGGAGACAGTTTTTAATGTACAAGTATGGGTGTTTTTCTTCACTTTAAAATTCGCTTTCGATTGGATTGTTCCATCCAGGTTTACAATAGTGTGACTTTGATCTTCAATCAATCGAAGTGTTTCCATTCCATCTGAAATTCTTTTTTGTAAAGTTTCCAAAATCAAACGAAGTTGCTCCCGCTCATCAAGAACTTGTTTAGTTAACTTCAAACTGACAGTCTGCGTAGAAATCAGTGCATCAAAATAATTTTTCAGGTTCACAAATCCAAATTCCCATGACATTTCTGATAATTCATCATTGTTTGGAGCATAAACAGCCGAATTGTTAAATTTAAAAGTATATCCCTTTTTGTGCGGAATATCATTTGCTTTTACAACTTTTAGTGCAGGAGGGTCTTGCGCGTCAGCGAACGTGAAAATAATGAAAATATTTTCTTTCGTGTCTTTCCCAAAAAGATTAAGAACTTGATCAAAAATGTACTTTTGTTCTTCAGTTATTCTTGCTTGACTTGCTTGAATAATCAGTCCAATCGATGTTATTTCTTGATTTGGACAAAGTGTTTCGTCGTTGAAGAAAATTCGAATTTGTCCAACAATTTCTTCATCAAACTTCAAACCTCTTGTGTCTCCAAATCCAGGAGTGTCAATAATTGTAAGACTGTAGGGAATTCGGAAACCTTCCTGCCAATGCAAAGTGAAACTGGTTACCCAAGATGTCATGCTATCAGCTTGACCAAGACCGGTGTTTTTTTCACGCTCTAAAATCTCTTCGGATTCCACTATGAGTTTGAAACGAAACTTGTCTTTGTGGCTCACACCATAAATGTAGTTGATCATATTATTGATAAGAAGACTTTTACCAGATCCAGTCATTCCCACCATCATAATTAATCGATGATCCTTTTGATTCCTTGGCTGACCAAGTTCAAGCTTTCTTAGTTTCTTTTCCGGAATGCTGTGCGTCTGTGTTAGAGGAAGTTTAAAAATTTGAAGTCCATCTTTGTTTTCTAATAGAAGATTTTTTTCAGATGCTAACGATCGAATTGAACGTGCTAATACAGCTTCATCAGTGATGTTATATTTCTTGCTGATGGCGTCATACTCTTCTTGTAAGATGTTTATTTTACCTTTTTCCTTTTCTGAAAATGCTTGAAATTTCATTGAAATGTCACATTGATCCATGTCTTCAGATGATTCCAAGTTTTGTTTTACTAATTCAAACTCACTATCAAGCTTCCTCTTTATTTCCTCTAGTATAACAGAAACTGCACGTATTTCCCGTTCCATATCATCCTTGTCAATAAAGTCTTTGAATTCACCAGCTGAAACAAGATTGATTTTTTGATCCAGTTGAAAACACAGTGAATTGTTAGTTTCATAAAGAGATTTTACTTTTGCTTGAATTTCTTCTTTCTTTTTAGCCCATTTTGAAAATCTATTCAAAAATGTTTCAATTGCTTCAGGAAATTTCATAATTTTCGTTTTAATAGATTTTGTTTCCTTTTTATACGTAGAAATACATTTGTCTAAAGATTCCCTTTCCGAAGCTTCATTAATTTTTGAGTTAGCATTGTCAAAATATTTCTCAATATCATCCAGATGGTTTTGTAACTCTTTCTGAAGGGGCAATAGTTCTTGTATTGCATCGTCTTGATTTATGCTCTGAATTGTGTCATTTACTTTTGTCATGAGTTCTTCACATTTTTCTATGGTTTTGTCTCGTATTTTTTGTACTTTCAAGGTACTTGATTTTTTGTCTTGCTGAAATTTGTTGTGCCTGTTTTCGATTTCATTGAATCGGTCGAACAAGTTATTGATTTTTGAATCAAAATCTTTTTTGTTGTTACGAAAAGATTTTAAGCAGTCAGTTTCTGAAAAGTCTTTTAATTTTTGGGTTTGTTCTTTAAATTCCAAACTGATATCATCTGATAAATTCTTCAAATCTTGTTGAATACGAGTGAGTTTTCTTTTGTCTTCCTCGGTATCAATTTCTAAAGATAGTTTTTCAATGTTAGCTTTGAGTTCTTCTGATCGGTTGTTGGCTTCATCTAAAAGATTTTGTAGCAATTGCATTATTTCTTTTTCTTCTTCTGTTCTACTGTTTGTGTGCATTTTTTCAACTTCCCTTTTCAATTCTTTTAATTTTTCATTAATTTGAATGATTTCGTTTTCGAAGTCTTCTTTTGTATCATCTTGTAACTTTGAGTTCGAATTTTCAATCGTTTTACTCGAAAAATCCAACATTGTTTGCAAGCGATTTGATTGGCTCGTCAGTTCGTTTTTTATTTTACCCAAATTTTGTTTCATGTCACAGCTTTTTTTTCCTTCCAGCATTCCATCGATTTCAATATCCAAATCTTTGATTGATTGATATGTATCATCATGAAGTTGTCTGAATTTTTTTTGCAAAGCAATAATTTTCAGTTGGTTGATTTGTTTAGCTTCTTCAGTAATTTTACGATTTATTTCTTGAAGTTTGCTAAATGTATTTTTCAAATCGTTTTCCAGTTTCTCACTTTTTGTAATAAATGTTGAAAAAATTTTCGAAATAGTTTCACTCTCAGTTGTTGGTTTTATCTCGGTTTTTGCACTTTCATATTGTTTATTCAGAGCCTTTTTGATTCTCTTTATGTCAGTTTTAAGCTTTTGGATATGTTCTACTGGTTTCCGTTCAACTTCCAACTTCCGTAAAATGTTGTTCAGTTCATTCAACTGTTCGTCTGCTTTTGATAGAACCTTATCTCGTGTTTCATTTAATTTTTGCTGACAATTGATTGCATTTTGATGTTTTTCTTGTTCTTTGATTTCGGTTTCGTTAGAATGTTTTTCCACAATTTCCGAAAAGAGTTCTTTTATGGAATCAATTTCGGACTCGAATTTTTGAGTATTATTTTTAAATTCACCTACAAATTTAATCGATTCACATAAATCCGGCGTTTTTCCAATTTGATCTGAACACAATTCAAACTGATCGTCAATGGCTTCAACAATTTCATGCAATTTTGTTTTTAATTCTTCAACTTTTGGAACAATTTTCATTTTTTCGTTTGATTCTGAGTTCATTTTCGACACCCAAGTTTCAATTTCTTGAATTAGATTGATCGCTTTGCTCCTTTTCATGACTTTATCTTTTTCAAGTTTATTGATTCGAGCTGTTTGCTCTTGTGTTTCCACTTTGAATTTGGAAGAGTCTTTTAGAGAATGATCTTCAATTATTTTCTCCGCTGCTGTCCTTTGTTTCTGGATTTCTTGTTTCAAAGAATCTTTTCCGTCTAGAAATTTTCGTTTGGTTTCGTCTAGATTATCCGTGTTGCCAATATTTTCAATGTCTAGTTTTATTTTTTGAACGTCATCTTTGAAAATTGTTAACTGTTCGTGAACAGACCTTTGAATCTGATTCAATGTTGTTCTTATCGTTTCGATTTCGTTAAATTTTCCTTCAGATTTACAGGCATTCTCAATGATCATATCAAAATTATCAACATCAGATTTGACATGAAGAAAATGATTTTGAATAGAACTTTTAAAGTGTGCTTGAAGTTCTCGGTTTTGATCTAAGCTCTTCATTCTATTGGTTTTATCCATTTCCCTCAAAATACTTCTCAAACGAGTTTGTAGAGGTCTCATTTCTGTTCGCATTGAAGATTTTTCTGTTTGAAAATTTTCCACAATTTCCCAAATCTGAGTTTCATTGTCTGATTTGTCAATATTTATTTCAGCTTTATCAAATAAATCATTGATGACGCCATCTTTAGGACGTTGTATCTTAAGAAAAGATACTATTTTTATTAAGTTCATTGGGGGGGGGGGCTTTAGGACAATTTAGTCCCCCAAGAAAATTATTGTGGGAGCTGAAGCCGCTTCCTACGCCACTGAGATGTATAATAAAGTTACAAGTTATTAAATAAACAATTGTCAAGAAAAAGTCTTGTAGTACAGAATTGTGTGATATTAATTATAGAAAACCGTAGTGGCGACAAAGGGAGGTATGAGAGAGTACGTATGTCCTCTACATCTAAAACACCCCATTTTGGATTTAAACCAATAGTGTTGTAATATATTGTATAAGATCCTGAGATTCATGTGACAGCGGCCAATCTTAGTTGCGGTATCGCAGCAAGTGGTACTTGGAGTGGTTTTTGCTGCTCTTTTGCCGCTGCTGGCAGTAGACCTTTGGCTAGTGGCTGCAAATATGTGTTTCGTATGGAAGGTGAATTATTGGGTTGATTCGAATGAATTGTCAGAAGTCTTTGTATGCTACAATATCAAAAATGATACAAAAAATTATAATAGGTCATTAAATTACACAAATTACCTTAAATATTGCAATATTATATATTATTATTTTAACTATTATAAATTCCTAAAATTAATAATTAACAATTATATTGCATATCATCTATTTGTGTATATTATGAACGTGGATAGTTTCGTGGATCCCGTAAAATCACACTTTGCCTATTTTGTATTCATATTTTAATTATAACAACATGTGACAAAGAATAATTTATAAATTAAAAATGGCCATTTTCATATCAAAATGTGTACAGGGTAGCGCAGAAGTCGCGCCCAATTGGGATATATACAAAATCTGCTATTATAAATATTTTGGAATATAACCATTGAAAATCATTGAAATTGGTAAAAAACTTACTAATTAAAAACTAAAAACTAATAACAAATAGTAAATAACTAGCTAAGGAACATCAAACACCAAACGACAAACTTTAAACTTCATACAACAAACATCATTCAACGAACTTGAAACAACAAACAATAATAATAAACAAACAATAAGAGAAAATAAAATACATAACGAAATATTTATTGTAATGCGATTTTTAAAACCAGCGGCGCGTTGAAACCAACCGGTACCTTCTATTCTACAAGTGTGTGTGTGTCGCTAAACTACTATGTAACGGGTTGTTTGTTTGGTAATTCGCAAGCTACTTTTGGTCTTTCTAGGCCAACCATTTCTGTGATTATTCAACTTGTAACTCGTTCCATTTGTGCATTTTTAAAAATTTTTTGTGCAAATTTGGAACTTTCCTAATGTCGTAGGTTGCCTTGACGGCACCCACGTTTGAATTAAATTTCAAAGTGTGAATGAAAAGTTTTTTGTAAACCTAAAAAATATGCACAGTATTAACGTGCAAATTGAATGCGGCGCCGACCAAATCATAAATTCTATTGTACGCACGATTCCCAAATCATAAATCCTGGCAGTATACGCACGATTCCTACGTGTTTTCAAACTCCTTTTTAAACAAAAAAATCGATGAAGGTCGCATTGATGGATGGCTTCTTGCGGATAGTGGATATAATGCATTTAGACCTTATGTTTTAACTCCACTCCCATCTACTGCTACGGCGAAGGAAAGAAACTACAACAGATCAAATAAAACAACTCGAGCCATCGTGCAATGTGCTATCGGAATTTTAAAAAGTCGCTTCTTATGTTTATCACACAAAATTTTGGATGCTCTTCCGTTTAATCCTCAAAGAGCGTGCAATGTAATTTTGGTTTGTGCATGTTTACATAATTTCGTAAGAAGAGCAAATCTGCCAGATCCAATTGCTGTCGATGTGGAAGATTTGTCGGAGTAAGATGAAATTCCCAACGCCCTTGCGGGAGGCATCAATGTGAGAGCGCAACTGATTAAAAACAAATTCTAGTAAATTACTTCAATTGTCATTTTTTATGATATGTTCATTTCACACTATTGGTGTAATATTGTATACACTATATTGTATTAACTATTATTGTGTGTTTTATTAATGTTTTCATAAAAAATGTTAATAGATAAAGATGCTAACTTTCTATTACAATACTAAAATATATCCATGTTTGGTATCTAAAGAGTCACAATTTTACAGCAATAAATACGGTATATTTAGTTTTAATGTAAATACATCAAAACATGCGCGAGTATCGTATTTCGTTCAATCTCTCGAACAGCGTAGAAAATTTGAATTTAACATTGTAGCATATGAGCTGTCAAACAAACCCGACTTTCAAACCTAAATTTGAAAATATTTAGGACTAGTCCAATACTTTAGGACATGTATAAAAATATTCTTTATAAAACGCGATTTGAGACATGTCCGAGTTTGATTCTAAATAAAAATGTATGACTTATAGTCTCTAAGACTAGTCTGAGGACAGGTTTTACAAAACACCCTCCTGGAATTTCCAAATGCAGACATTCTCAGAGTTGTCATATGATAACCTGCTGATGTTTTACACATCATTCATCGTTGAAATGGGTGAAAAATAAAAACAGGAAGAAAAAGTAAATTTAATTTTCATGTGCTTCCAAAAGATCTATCGCAGAAGAATTTAAATATTTTTAAATATATTAGATATAGACGTCCAACTAATCAGCGTACTGTGGGGAGGTTAGTCAAACGTTTTAAACAAAGTGGAAGTGTCCACGACAGTCGACGTCCAGGAAGACCAAAAAGTTCTACCGATGAAAGAACCTCAGCAGCAGTTTTGGATCATCTTTCATTGAGCCCAAAAAAATCGACAAGAAGGTTGTCATTGAAAACTGGAGTCAGCAGAAGGAGTATTCAACGAATACTGCACAAGAATAAATTTCATCATTACAAGGTTTCCTTAACTCAAGAATTGCATGGAGATGACATGGAACGAAATCTACAATTTTGTGAGTGGTTGCAACAGCAGGATCAAAACTTTTATAAGCAAATTATTTCTATTGACGAGACGATATTCCATTTGAGCGCCAATATGAACCGGCACAATTCGCGCTACTGGTCCAGTGAAAATCCTCACTGGATGGAGGCTACTCATGTCCAAAATGATCCAAAAGTGACGGTGTGGGCAGCGATATTGGACAAACGGTTACTGGAACCATATTTCTTCGACTTAAATGTAAATGTGTCTGGAGAAACATATCTTAAAATGTTTCATACAAAAATAAATAAATAAATGAATAAATAATCTATAATCGGTCAATGTTAATACCTCTCTAGCAGTAGGAAAGGAGCATATCCTAACCAATTCGTCTTCTGATTGGTCGAGAGATTCACGTGACCTATCTGGCTTCTGAT
>JAUZNC010058960.1:0-10688 GCA_034780395.1 Vannuccia rotundouncinata
TCTTGATGTTCGAAATATAGGATTACTCGCGCTCTGTCGAAATGGCACAATACCTTTCTCAATTCATGGTATATTTATACAAATGGAAGCTCATCACTCCACTATGGCCAATACATTCATTGTTTTAAAAATCTGTAATCACGTCACACAAAACGAAATGTATAATATATATGAATAATTATAAAATCTTATATTGTGTAACATTTAATAAAGTCACCTAATTACCAATTTAAACATATTTCGGGTTTTTTAGATTTTTGGTCCATTTCTCATTGCAAAGATGTAAAAAAATTTTACTAATTCTAATTCCATTTCTACTCAAATGATTCGTCTCTTCAGGTGATGCGCCACTTGACCAAGCTCTTCGACAGCATGGCCGAACTCAACTTCGCCAACCCCAAGAGCAAGACCAAAGTGGTGCAATCCATGTGGAGGAAAGACAACGAGCTTGTCGACCTGATGCGCTCCACGTCTCTCGAAGGAGTATATATAAATATTATAGGACTAAACTACTAAACTATACGAAACTATAGGAGAGCATCAAAAGCTATGACTTCCGGAAATTACGGTTCAACTCGATTAAAAATAAATGCGCTCATCCTACAGTCGTGTGTAAATTTTTAATCTCGTAGAATTCATTAAAGATGCATTTATTGCACTATAGCTATAGTTGTATAAATAACTATTAATTAATAACGAAAAAGATTTGAACAAAGTTTAATAACGTTAAATATACCCTATCTAATTGAAATCCATAAATAGTACGCCGATGAATTTGGTATTGATTATACATATATAGATATATTCCCCCACGGACGCTTATTAGTTCTATACCTATTGAATTTTGGACTGCAACATGCGCATAGAATATGTCAGTTTTCCGATCTAGATTAATAAATAATTTATATTACAATCATACAGTTTTGGCATCATTTTTACTATTTTAGTATTGATTCTCCTTCCTCTTCAAAAAGCACCTGCCCATTTACTTTAAACATGGCTACTCTACTGTTTCGTCTGTTTTGGAATTAATTTCTGTTTTTCTTTCTTCATATAAACACTGTTTCTATTGTCAGTCATTTTTGTATAGATTGCAATGTCTATAGGTTTAGATATCTGGTTTAATTAAAATTTAGTTAAAATCATAATTAATTCAACCCAGTTTTTAATAACATATTATATTAATTATTACATAATCTAACTTAATTTTTATTTGTGTAACATTGGAAGCAGTGAAACATTCTATATATATCAAATATACGATAATTTTTAAGGTGTAAAATATATTGATGGAAATACCTAATTCCTCGTATTTTGTTAATAATCCTATCTGGATCTTTATTGCAATTGTACTGGTGTTCGCAATTTTATTCATAATAAGTTTCGTTTTATGGTTCGCCCGGAAAGAAATTTCAATAAGTGTACCCAACAAATGTACCGAGAACGATATAATATCTACAAATCCTAATAAAAATTTAGAATCCAAAGGATCAACTGGATCTGGATTTGTTGATGTGATTTTAACGCCACTTAAACAATAGAGTGGATAAATAAATTTTGATTCGAGACAATATACTGATAGAATTTCATTAAAGACAATCATTGTGTTAATTTAGATCAATCAAATTGTACATTTTTTTAGGATTCTTCTTATAGTAATACATTTTTAATCCCTTTTTTATTATAATAATTTCAATATTTAATCTATTGAGTAGGAATAAATGTATTAATCACAATTATATACTTATTCAAATAAGCCCATGTATTTTATCTTTTGTAAAACCAATATAAAAATAGTTTTTTGTTAATATACAGACTAGATTGAGTTTGTCTGACAACAAACAAATTTTTAAAATCCTTTTCTATGGAGTATATAATTATATGTTTAGAGCAATGCTTGAATAATGAAGACTAAATAATAAAGACTACTTCAGTAGTGGACCTAGTGTCATAAGTAACGATGAGGCATATGTTCACTATGAACAAATTAAATTCCCTATAGGTGCTACTTATGCTATGGAATGGAGGAATTAGAGATCCCTACCTATCGAAGATCGGTTTATCAAATTTCATGAAAAATTGGCCGAAGTATACATCCTTGGCCGAAATATATTTCTACATGAACAATTGTTTTTTCTGATTAAAAACTGAAGTTTACCTATATTAGTCTATATCGAGCTTTTTATTTTTATGGACCTTCAGACTTCGATATAGGCAAATCCTACTGTATATAACGATTGGAAGTCCATCAATTGTCTTCTTGTTCCAGATCTTTTAAAAAATAACTGATACGTTTAAATACTTTTTTTAAATACCATTTTTAAATTGATACACCTCCGTAACGCCAACCAAAACACCCACACCCCTCCCACAACAACCCCATATAGTCTTTTCCAATTAGCCTCTGAAAAATCGATGACTGTGTTTCGACTATAATTGAATTATTGCAGTACTTTTACAGTTCAGCGTAAAATATTTTCAGCAAAGCATGTTTTATGTAAATTAAATGGAGCAAACATATATAATACTGATTTTATAAATTTAGAGATACGAATTAAACAAATTATCTTGTATGAAATTTGTTATAAAATATGATATTAGAATTGGATACATGCATTGTATATTTTATCCTAATGAGTATTATGTACAATTCCCTCTATCTTTCTGATCTCGATATACCTAAAAATATTGGTAAGGAACATTAAAAATTGTATAAAAAGTTGACATTTGTACACATATTGTATTGTAAAGCATTTGTGGAGCAAATACTAAAACTGTAATTATATATTAACTTTTAAACACATTATCACATATATATATATACCATTAGACGAGTTAATACGAGGACTTGGGTGAATACCAGGACGCTAAACTACGCTTTCTGTGTTAATTTAGCCAACGCACACTTTTGTTAGAAGCGCTGTTTTATGCAAGAGATAATGAGACCCAATGCTACGGAATAAATGCAGCGGAATGTATATTCTACACCCTTCAACACAGATCCTCGGCAACCACATGTGTGATCAGTCATTTAGAATTCACTCCCAGGCATCAGTAAACATATGAACCTTGACACTGCGGTTCATGACAGATAATTATACATTATTTAATAAATATTTTGTATCAGAGATTACTACACAACTTCATAATTTAATTATTATATAGCAATGACTAGTGTATTCATTATTGGTTTGGTATTGTTACTACGAAACTGATTGAAACAGTCACCTATTTACAGCTGTGCTGACCGAGTAGCTCGCCTAGCTACTCAAGTTAACAAGTTTATTGTCTAGTTTACATGTCTACTGTTCTTTTGTCTATTCGGTCACACATATTATAAAATTGTACATATTATAGTAAAAAGTTATGCAAATGTACACAAATATAATACATAAAGATTTACAATAAATACAGTATATTTTTTTAAAAAAGATTGTCTAAAAAAACTACATAAAAAATAGTTTATTATAAAAATAAATACATATTATCTAAATACTGTGCAGTTATGAATGCTTATGTCTAATTCAACATATACATTATACACATTTGAATATTTCTAGAATACAATAAAACAATTATGTAGGACCAACACAGGGGTGTTTGCTTATAACAATAATCTATAATCACAATAAATTTGCACATTTCAAAATAAAGAAATAATTCTCCTATAACTCGTCGTGACTCGAAATGTCGGAATCTGAAGATGATTTGCTGCCAAGAGAACAAGTTTCCTCCAAACTAAAAGTGTCTTTATGGCAATGTGAAACATGATTAATGAATTCCTGATAGCTACAGTGTGTTCGTCCTCCACACAGAGGCCAAGAAACCGAGTGTTCATTCACCAATGGTTGAACCCGGATTGAAGGCGGTTCTAAAATATTGAAATAGACAAATCAATAATTACGAAATACTCGCTGCCAACATTAATCTTTATGCATTATTTAAAAAGGATAAACTCACTGGAAGCGTCGCTACGAGGACACGAGTAAACGACTAGAGCTACATTCGCCCCAAATGGAGCAATCTTTGAAGTGAGAAAAGTTCTCTCATGATTAGGAAGGTTTGACACCTTGTCAAAGTTGTCTGCTAATGGAACTTCTGATTGATTGAAAAGACCTAGCATTGCGAGAACCGGGATCACTGTCTCTGCGTGGCCGAACATGAAGTTTCCACGGGGCAGTCTACAATGAAGACGTTAAGAAAAGCTTCGTCACTATTTTCTTAGTTCTTTTAGAATTGGTCCCGAACGTGAAATAAACAGTGATCAATATCCTAATTAAAGTTGACTATACTTGCGAGAGAATACGATATAAATACCATAAAATGTACATGTCATCTATCGTAAATAAAGTAGTGAGAGTAGTATGGGATAGTGATGTCTGTGACAAATTAGACGCTGACTGCTCTCGGCCAATTAGCATCGAGAAAAATGTGTTTACTTGATCTGATTGGTCGAGAGACGTCTCGCTCCCACCCGCGTAAATGTGTCCTTTCATGACCTTTAGCCACATGTCATCTGGACCGCGGAGCCGGTGGGGAGGCTGATATTTTTCCGAATTCTTTTCTGTAATAGCAGATGAATTGCACAGACATCTCCAATAAAAAATAACTTACTCTTTGTGTTGTCCGATGGGTGGACAAAAACTTTGAAATTTATGAAGATTTTCTAGTATTCTATCCTCTCCCAAATATTAAGGCTGCAACAATGGTATAGAGGTTATTAAAGATTCACTTATCCGATTACAACTATCTTTGAAAAACTGGGGGGCACAGTGTTATGATGGTGACTAGCAATATGCTTCGACGCAAGAATGTTGTTGCGAAGACAATTCAGGACTTACCACCAGAACTTTAGCTACGAACTATGTTCTTTCTGTGAGTTTGACACTACTTCAAATTGCAAAATATTGTCGAAAAATGTAGAAAATAAGACTAAAACTTTGATGTATAGTAGTATAGTTACCTCACACCCCCATTATAAACACACTCCTTGGTCTCTGTGTCATGTCTTAATTGCTACCCCTCCCATGAACCCACTCCACCCACGCAAATATTTGTTACTTCGATTCTGATTGGTCGAGAGTTAAGGTCCAATTTGTCAGACATCACTATCCCAGAGACGCTACTAGTGAGTAATCAATAAAATCTTTATAAATTATGATTCAAAACTTTAGGCATGATTGTGAATTTTTCAATTAAATAGCGTCTAATGCTTACTTGGAACGACCTTGGTCACTCTCAACAACTTCTCTCATTGTTTCAACAAGGTGTGACATAAATGGACAGCCCTGAAGGTAGTTTATTTTGTACCCATAAGCCTTCCTCCAGTAGTGCTGCAACCATTAATAGCATAACTGTTAGTTTAAGATTGTCTAAGTTATCCGAACGGTCGATATTGATACGCATCATATACAGTTCAACAATTTTGAAATCACCTTCAGATCAAGCATGTATTCCAGAACCATAGCGTCCTCATGCGACATCAGTTGACACCATGGTGAAGAATTCGACGTATTGGAGATATTGTTGGCAACTTCTAAACCACACAGAGTGAATATATTTTTAACATCATCTGAAACAAGAGGGGGAAAGGGTTTCGTTACCATTTTCGTCGGTTTATAAAGACATATTGTTTGGGGATTCTCTTCACAGAGAACAAACCTGTAGTAACTCCGTCGACATCACTCAGATTGAATCTGTCAGTAATTCTTTGCGCCACCTCTCTCATCTCCTTTCCGTTGCGGAAGCTATGATACTCTTTGGTAGCGGTCTTGTTGTCTTCAACAGTATGCTTGAACAAAGGACAGAAGTCATAGAAGCGGAGGATCCAGTCAGAAAGAGATATTTGAGGATCCACATCTTCAGGACTGTCAGCAAAAAACTAGAGGAGTAGGAATATTACCGAGTCCAACAATCGACATATTTGCACACGTGTATTTGGTAATCGAGTTAACTGACCCCCTTAAGGAAGCTTCGGGCACTTTCCAAACTACGAGAGACATTACTTGAGAGGAAACGTGTGTTAGACTGAGTGAAGGACCGATGGGTGCCCACAAGTCTTGGACCAAACTTGGCGGACATTCGTCTCCCGAGATGAAACATCTCCTCCCGTCCAACGTCTGTAAGGTGCTTGGCTTCGGACATGTTGAAGGAATTCGTCCATTCAATTAAAGAAGGAGGCAGCTTATCGCGACCGCTTTCACTAGTAGAAAATAGTTTTGGAAATAACATTCTAATAATATAAGCTTCCAATTAAAAATTATTCGAATGAGCAAAGTCACTTAAAATAGGTAATTCAAATGTGACAATTTTGTATAAACGAGTTTGAATTAAACATTTCGGTACTTTAAATTCAAATAATGCTCGTACAGCTTTATTTAGTTTATACATTTGGTACTTTGTGAAAACGATAAGAAATTGAAATATGACTAAATAATTTTATCTATAGAAAATAAATGTTATTAAATTTCAAAAAAATTTCAATTTTTAAATTATAGCATAATAAAAATTATACATGCCGAAATAAATTTAGTTATGTTTAATCTGTACTACAAAGCAGGAAATGGAACCAAAAATGTGATAGAAAATGCATCTATATATTATTATTTCAAATTATAATTTATTTTGCTTTAAGAATAATTGACTTTAATAATTCACATTAATTGATAAAATTGAAGAAATAAATGACTAATAAGTAATATAAAAAAGGAGTTGATTAGAATATACAACATACATATTTAATCATATCAGGAAGATTCAACTTCTGTATAGCATGCATTTAAATAAAATTATAATCTTGAATTTGATATAAAATATCTTGTATATAAAATATGACATCAATTTTAATTATAATATCAAATATTTTCAAAATAATTAGTAATTGATATCTGTATATATTTTTTAATTTAATATGTCTTATGTTGATTGATTAAATCTATTGAATTGATGGATTGACTACACATATTATGCCTAGCTAAATCTATAATGAAATATATTGTTATATATGTAAATCAATCTATGACATTTTTCAAAAATACGTTAGACAATTAGACTTATTAATCTATTTCAATATTTATATAAAATTTAGACAAATTTACAATTGTTTGAATATTTTATATTTATAGTTTTGATAGAAAATGGATTAAAATTTTCTATCTATTGCAAATTTTTCTTTTTAGTTAATTTCATTTTATTTTATAATTTGGGTTTATTTAGGGTTAATGTACCTATCTAAAATGTATTAGAAAGTATTATAGATATTTAGATGTAAAAATTGTGTATAATTTGTAAAGCTTTTATTCAAAAATAAAATTAATTTATAATAACGAAACTAATAATTATACAAATTTTTGAATTTCTTCATCAATTTAATAAAATTTAAAATGAAGAATCTTACATGCAAATATGCCTACTCTATTAATTTATTCGACTAAATAGAAAAGACCTGTGTCCAATTTGAATAAAATTAAACGAATTTGAATTCCCCGAAATTCGTATTTGTAGCACGTTAGTGGAATTCTTACTGATTTGAATTACCTATGTCAAATTTGAAGTACCTACATTTTTTATTCAAACAGGCACATTAAAAACTGTCCCATTTGAATGACCTATTTCACATTTGTTCGCTCATTCATACAACTTTGATTGAGACAACATTATATATCAATATGTGATATTTAGATTATAATATTTATAAAAAGATACGATACAAAATGTATAATTGAAGTAAAATACAAACATTTTACTAATATTTAATATTTTTCCTTATTTGTTGTTGTCGTTTGCAGTTAATTTTATCACAGGAAGCGCTTTACATTTATTTTACTAATATTATACATTTTGTATTGATTGTATATTTTTATTATGTTCATCTCCGACATTTTCTCCTATTCTCTATAAATTATGTTATTTCTTATTAAACCAAATCAACAATTTTTTTAATGAGACCAAACTTTGTCTACGATAATAATATTTCTTTGGAAATTGAGTAATTCATTGCATACACAGAATATCCTGCTAATATGTCTAATAAAAAAGCGGAAACATTTAATTTGGGAATACGATATAGGCGAATTGTACTGAACTAATATATTAAAGATATGGATAATTCCATAAATTATACTTAATTGAAATAAGCTACAGTATATACCTTCGTAAAAGTTTCTTGTGGATAGCATCTGCCTTGGTTATGTATGATTCACTAGGACATCGGGAGCCATGACGATAGAGAGCAGATATATGCATAACCTGACACTGACTTAACTCTACAAGACCTGTATCCAGATATGACCGGTAACCCTGGTGACGATAAGCAGTTTTAGTGGAGAGACGGTTGAGTTGAACCTGGGAGGTGGAGGACTGGTTCCATGTGAATAGGTAGACGATAGCTAGGATGGGAACAACTACTGAAGCAATTGCTGCCGATAATCCAAGTGCCATGGCAACTGTAGACCTAATAGTGGTAGAAAATGGATAATTCTAAATAATCATTTTAAATTACTAAATATTATAGAATTCTCGATTTTGACAAAAAGTATGCTTATTTCTTCACCTTTTCTATACTCAGTTTTCAAACTATATTGTTACACATTGTAACAAATCATCCACATTGTTCGGATTAATTGATTTTAAAGCAATGTGTCAGTTATCAATGTCATATCAAAAACTTACCATTCAACAAAATTCGAAATAAAATCTTGGAGGACAAAAAATTATCTGGCATAAAAAACTGCTTTCTGTAAACCTAACTTGCAGTTAAAAATATTAATTGGTGTACATAAAGCAAACTAATTACACAAGATATTAGGGCAAAACAACAAAAAAATACCCCTTCCAAAATGATGTCACATTTAATGGTAAGCTTCTTCTATTTAGAAAATAAATTTATATTAATTATGTTGTTGAATTGAACACAAAAAGTCACACAATAATTGTATTTTGTAAAAGGATTAAAAAGCTGAATATTCCAATTCTAATGAGCATAAAAACAATATTTTAAAATCATATGACTTCAAAATAATAACAAATTTTACATGATTACAACACAAGCTACTATACCATACAAATAAATAGTCTAACACTTTCACTGTATTAATTAATAAAATTGAGAGAATTTATATTCCATCTGTAGTCTCCTAATTCTTATTGCACTCAAAAATGCCCAAAATAAGTAAAATGTTACATCAAATTTTGTACTTACCCCCCTCCCCTCCATGTCATGTTTGTCACATTATTTATCCCCTTTTAAGTGTTTATGTCATTTCAGAACAGCCCAATTAAAAATTTTATTCCTATATTATAACTAATCTTTTAAAAAATATATTATGTACACATATACATAAACACATATCTTTCAATGATAATTATGAAAATAAATTTGAGCTTATATTAATAGAATTTATAAATATTTTTAGTTTTATATCATATTCATCATTTTTATAATTATATTATCTATACATATTATAAGCATTTCTCTAACATTTCTTTATACTAATTTTGTATATCATATGAAAGTGTAAATTTTTGCAAATATCTGTTATCAGGGGCATAGCCAACATAGGGCGCATGGAGCACATGCACCATCCTTTCATACCTTCTTAATTTTGTTATAGCTATAAGACACTTCTATTAAAGGATCAGCTCAATCAAATTGACTATTTTAAAAGCATGTTTTAAATGTATATTATATGCTTATAACCTACTTCTAGTCACTTTAACTTCATATAAAATCAGCATTTTTTCTGATGTTCAAATTTGTTCAGAGACCCTCTAACCCCTTCTGGACCCAGCTATGGGCTGTGCCCAGAGACACCCACCTGTGCACACCCCCATTGCCAAATTTTGGCTATGCCCCAGGTTATACTATAAATACATCTTAATTTAATGGGATTTTGTAATTATAACCTATATGCAAATGTATATACATTAATAGAATTCATACAATAATTTTATATCATATAATATTTGCATGTTACTGTAATTTTGCAATATTTCAACTCAAATATATATGGCTTGGAGTTCTATTATAGTTTCAAATATTTTGCTTATGAAATATGATTTAAATTGTAAGATTTTTCAATGTATAATAAGTATTTTTGGTATAAATTAATTTGACTCATGCATATAAAAATTTTACAAAGCATAAAATTGATTCTGTGTTTTTTTGTCATTAACCTTTGAAAAAGCCACATGGAAAAATATAAATTAGAAATTTAGAACAAAAAAATTATTGCTGATTAACACAAATTTGTATGTATTAAAATCTTGTAAAAAAGTATAAAATTTATTTTTGTGTCAAATAGAGTCAATTCTTTAGTAAATAGTATTGTTTCTGATGGTGACCAGTTAGGAACCCTGACCAGTTGATAAATTTTTTCAAAAAATAAAGTTTTTAACTAGTGACCAATTGGAAATTTAAAATAATATATCTAAATTACATTGTTTTTCATACTTGACAAAAAGATTAATGCTCAATATTAGTAAATAAAATTTATTTTAGAAAAATTTACTATATAAATATATATTATACTAATTTAAATGTTAAATCTAAATTTATGAGTATGTATGGTTTAGGTTTAGCCTTGTAGTTGGAAATATATATATAATAATAACAATAATAATAATAAAGCCTTTATTTAATGGAACACAGAACGGTCCATCAATTAAAAATGATATAATACAGTTATAGT